>PVJH01014160.1:0-57867 GCA_004026705.1 Nesogale talazaci
GTCTGACTGCCTGCTGGTCATGACCTTGATCCCTTGGATCTGCCAGGAGTCTCCAGTGATGAGCAGAATTTAAACTCCCTCCCCCTTTTGGCAGCCAAATGTGTAGCACAGGAAAGAAATCAGTGCCCCAGTGGCAATGTAGATTAAGCATCTGACTGCTAACTGCAAGAGCAGTGGTTTAAGCCCACCATCTGCTCTGTGGGAGAATGATCAGGCTAGTTGCTCCCATAAAGATCGCCAATCCCATCCGGTGGCTCAGAATTGGAATAGATTTGATGGCAGTGTCTTTGTTTGAATCGGGCTCTGGGGCAGTGAGGACTTGGTCTGTCTGCTAGAAGCCCTTCAAATGAGCACAGTCTCCCACCTCACCTCACAAGATTCATAGCATGTAGATCTGAGGGGGCCTTCTGAAGGAGGCTGGGTCTGGGCTTGGATTGTGAGACAGAGAGGGATGGGAGAGTCGACCAGCTTTGGAGTTCTCAACTCAGAGGGCAGCAGGGCAGCCAGGCTGGGAAATCACAAAGCCCAGCTAAGCAAGCACTTGAAGGAGGCAGGATTGGGCAGCAGCGGAAGCACAGAAAACAACCCTGCCTGTCTGCCTGGGGGTGGTGGGTGGGTGGGGGCGATTCTGCCTCCCGGATGTGGTCCAAGACATGCCCAGAGGTACCCAACTCCTCAAGAGCTCTGGCCTCTGGATTTGTTTTTTAAAACTCCACAATGGATATAATGTGTGCAGAGGGAAGTACCGAGTCTGCATTTTTGGTCGACAAAGCTACATTGTCTGCAACAGTCCTTTGAAAAAAGAGCAGGCTTTTACAACTGCGAGGCTCAGGCTGTTGGGCAGCTTCCAAATCAGTTTGAAGAAGTAAGAGCGGCCTCAATCTCAGGCTTTCAGGAGATTTGTGGGAGGAGGCGAGAGGAAGGGGTCCCATCTGGGACTCCAGGCTGAAGGGAAGTGGGCAGCAGGCACAGAGAATCCACCCAAACCAAATCAAAGTCACTGCCATCGAGGGGAGATTTCTCCTGAAGTCCCAGGGCTCTACAATTCAATGCGCTTGCTGCCTCAATCCATCTTCCTAGGCCTAGTTCTCCGGCTAGGAGCTGGGTAGCAGCTCTTGCCCTGCACATGTCTGAGTGGGTTCCTCTGGTGTGCGCTGCCCGCATACCTGTGATTTGGATGAGACATGTTTGGAGCAGGATCTGGACAGCTGGATGCTTTACCAACGTGCCCCTGTGTGTCAGGAGTGGGAAATCATTAGGTTGGGTGACAGCCTGGCTCCTCAGGGCATGGGCACGAATCCGCAGTGTGGGCTTCACTTGAGAGCTTGTGGGGGCAGGGTGTGTGTGCAGATTCTACCGATCCATGATCAAGATGGCGCATCTCAAGACCAAGGGGACATGACATAGTGTGTTAAACACAGGATGGCTAATCGCCAAGGCAACACTTTGAAACCACTTCACCATTATGTGCGAGTTACAGGACCATGCACGGCTCAAAGGGTCACATTAATTTACTCTACCAAAATTCCCACAATCACAGAAAGTTCTACTGGGCAATGCTGGGCTAGATTGTTCAATGAGCAGTAGCCCTCACTAGCCAAGTGCGGGTGGAAGTTGGAATAGAGAGGGCTACTGACTCTAGCTGTCCCTCCATCTTAGAACCCATAAAGCAGTCCCTCTTCAATCAGTGATCAAGAGAGAAACCACCAGGCACCAAAGATTCCTGGGCTATAAGTAGTTCTAGAACACCGATAGATGCCTACATTTCTTAGATGTGACCCATAAGCATATGCTTCTGTCCTTCGAGGAGGGCCGTTGACCAAGTAACATGGATTAATTATTCAAAGGAGTCACAAAGGCGAGCCCACCAGCAGTGGCATTTTCATATTCAAGTTTTTAGGAGTTTCCTTTGTCAAGCTTTTCTAGAATGGCATTCTCTCTGACGAGCAATTGTAGGCCAGGCGTCTGTGGCCCAACTAGCCACCAAGATGCTATTCATCAGAAACATCAGGGGGATGAGAAGCTGGTGTCTGGGGAAGTCAACAGGATGGATCCAGGACGCTCTTGTACTTGTGGGGGTTTGGGAACAATCTACCATTTATGGAAATGACCTCCTGCTGGATCTGAAGACAAAAAGAAACTCCAAGCCTAAGCAGGCTCGAATCATATCCATCTGTCCTCTCTGGGGACAGGGGACAAGAGAATGGCTGTTTCCTAGTGGAACTCAGCAAATTCGCTATAGAGTGCTATAAGTCAGCCTTCAGTGGGTCTGTTGTCTGGTGCTGTTGGAGGTGATGTCATACACATACCATGATGCTGTGTCACCCCTGTGCGCTCCCTAGAATAATGGACAAGCCATTGGGGGAATTTGGGAGCAGTCTCTCAATAGGACCCTTTTGGGGGCACACAAGTTACATAACTCAGAGACATTGTAAGGCCTGGGTCACAGGGCAGGGAGGGCACTGCCATGACCGCACCTCACCTCCAAGACCAGATGGTGGAACAGCAACCAGCAAACCCATACTCAGTAGATCCGACAATGATTTGAGCTACTTCCTGCCCAAATAAAAGCTATGCTCTCCATCTAGAAGTGGGAGGTGACCTTGGGAAGTTGGAGCAGGAACTGTGATAGGAGGGGGAAAACAAATGTAACAAGATCCCAGCACCATGTGTAACATCCTTTATGTTCTCCCAAAGAGAGCCCAGATGTGAGCAAAGCAACTGGACCAGGATTCTGGGGAAGGAGTGGGGAGGAGGACAGCTTCCTTAATGCCCCAGTGGACTTGTGAGTTACTGCAGCACAGAGGAGTTTGGGAGTGGGAGGAATGTCATGTGTCATGCTCTCAAGAAACTGTGACATGTCCGGTGCAAGGTTAAGAAACACCCCCCCCACCCAATTATTTCTGAAATACAATACCTGGCCAACCTGGTGCTTTAACAGATAATCATTTCACCTCATTTGCATCATCTTTTTGCATTGTGACTCACAGTGGCCCTCTAAGACAAAGTAGAAGTGACCCCACCCATCCCCAATACTATATACTGACTATGGAGGGGGTGGCATGTCCAGAGGGCTATATTTGACTTCAGAAAAAAACAAACCAAGGTCCGAATCCACTCAGCGGTACCTTGGAAGAAAGACCAGGTGATCTGTTTTTAACAAACCAGTCACTGAAACTAGTCACTCCATGGGGTGTGCAGTTCTTCTTTAGGTGACTATGAGTCAGAATCAATATTATGACAACTGATTATTCTTCCCCTGCCCCCTCAGAAAAGAAAAACAAAACTAAACTTGATTGGTTGTGATCAAATTCCTATGGGTTTTTAGTGACTGATTTTTTGGAAGTAGATTGCCTGGTCTTTCTTCCACGTTACCTTTGTGTGGACTTGAATCACCAACCTTTTGGTTGCAGTCGTGTGTTAACCATTTTCACCACCCAAGACCTCCTGAAGAAATAAAGGAGGGGAAGGAAGGCATTGTCTGGAGCAAGAAGGTGGATATGACCTTGACCTTCCTAACAACATAGGTCCATTGACAGAGGGATCAAAGATCAGAGCAGCATTCAGAGGTGAGAAGGGGGCATTTAAATCAATCCCAAAGGGAGCAAAAATGACAAGTGTCTGCTCCTTGAACTTACTGAAGTAACGCTATGTGGTGGATGTTTTCACAATGATCTCTCCTTTAATCCTCATAGAAATCCTTCAAGAATGTCTTAATCTGCTCTTTTTATAGATATGGAACCAGAGGCTACAAGTCAGTAGCCTCCTGTGGGTGGCAAAGTCGTGGGTTTCGAAGATGTCCACGTCTGAATCTCCAGAGCCTGTGACGCTGTGTCCTCACATGGCAATGAGGATTAAGATGACAGATGGAATAGAAGTTGCTCATCAGCTGATCTTAACCTAGGGGGAGTAGCCTGGGGTGTCCAGGCAGGCCCAGGGTGATCACCCACTTTCAAATCCCATTGTTCTGACTTACAGTGGGCCTATGGGACAGAGTGGAACTGCTCTCAACCCCTTCCCAAGCCTGGGATCTACCGGAGGCCTGATGCCACGACCATTATTACATCATTCATTCAATGGGTGCCCTTTCCCCTAAAGGCCGAGTGCTTTCAAACCCCCAGGGCTCTTTAATTTGACCGCTAGAGCCCTTGAAAGTGGAAGAAGCAGGCAGGGGAGAAGTCAGCACTCGCCACACTCACAGCGTGAGAAGCTCGGCCTGCAATTGTGAGTTTGAAGATGGAGGAAGTCACCATGGTGCAATGCCGTAACTTACTTATTGTGGCTCTTCTAGCTCGTCTTTGTAATGCCCACTAAGCAGTAGGAGAAAGTGGGAGAAGATGCTTCGAGGATGATTGGAGTCAGTAGTGTGTGCTGAACATGGGTTTGGTCAGTTTTGTTGTACAGCTTGGTATAAAATGAGCCTCCCCAACAGCAGGAAGGGAGGGGTTTTAACTGCCATTAAGAAAGACGAGCCCAGCACAAAACCCTAGTTTGGACCCAGAGACCTAAATTCAGGGACAGAAAGTTGTAAAACTAGACTAGTGGAGAAGGAGATTTTTTTGTGGGGGGGGGTTGTCTCTCAGCACATGAAACAAATAAAGTTGAGTGCCTTCAGGCAGGAGGCTGATTTGTAGAGTGAGATGTTTCTCGCCATTTAATTGGGGAGCTAGAGCAGAGAACCATGGGGTCGAGGCTGATGGCAGAGTGGAGTGACTTTGGGCACTTACCAGCAATGTTAAAGAGCTTTGTAACACTGCTCAGGAAGCCAGGCTAAGAGTCAGAGAGAGGCCTGTCAGTGGGCAATGCAGAAAAGAGGCTGTCTTGACCATTTCTGATTCTGAATTGTAGCCTATTAGCATCCCTAATAAGCCCCACAATCATATATCCCATGAGCTCTGCATGGCCATTACAATGAACGATCAAACCCAGCTGAATAGAGAATGCTGTGGCAGAAATGGGAGGTGTCAGAATTGACAAAGAAGGCTGGAGAGTCTGATCTCCAAGACTTAGGAATCGACATGGGGCTGGTGACTCTCCTTCCCCCAAGTGCTCAGATGCTACTCTCTACACCCTTTTTACACAAGGGCGATAGGGACCTCCAGAGGCTGGAGGTTCCCCAGCTGGAGCCCTGTTGACACCTTTGTTTTAGCCGGGGGAGACCCATGGGACTTCAGCCCCTCAAAGTGGAAGGCAATACACTTGTGATGAGCTGTTACAGCAGTCACAGGATAAAAAGATCCACCCAGCTTTTGATTTTACAGTGTCCTGTGGTGTATATAGGGAGTCTGGTGGTGCAGTGGTCATTGTCTTCTGCTGTCAACTGGAAGGTCTGGGGGAATGAGCCCACCAGCCTGCACCTTGTGACAAAGGGGTTTTGGTGAAGATCGCAAGGTTAGAAACCCTGAGGGGCAGTTCTGTCCTCCCTCCAAGGGTTCCCCAAAGTTAGTGCTGACACGAGGGCAGGGGGCTTGCTTTCAAGTTTTGCTTTTTTAAGTCTTTGGAATGTGTCTGAGCTAAAAGCCAGTCTTGTCTTCAGCAGGTAAGGGCCCATGGCTAGAGAAGAGTCCCACACAGACAGATTGGCTGGTGGAACGGTTAACAATTCACTGTGGAGGTACTATCAGTGCAGACAGTTTGGGAACCGGCTTTGCGGCCCGGTATTCTCCACTGAAACTTTTCATTGGAAGAACCAGAGGCGTTGTCCGGTGCCAGTGGCTAAATTCAACTCAGGGAAGACATCATTACACTATTTTTCCAACTCTTAAGAATTCTGAGATGCCATCCCAGACACCTGGTAATGATCACACCTTATGGCAGCATCAAACAGAATACCCAACTCCCCCTGCAACATAAATAGCCACCAACACAGAGGGCTTGATTTCACCAGTTCCTTCCAAAGGCTCTGCAAACACTCAACACTGACGGATACTGGTGATGAGGATGATGGCGAATAACACTTGCTTCGTAGCCATGCTTTGTAGCTCCTTGCCTCTCAGCACCGACCTCTCAGTGAAGGCCCTTATGCCCCAGCTTTGCCAACCTCACCTGGAGGCCTTGGAAAAAGAAACGGTGGGGCCTGCTGGCAGTATTTGATTCGTAGGTCAGGGTTGTCAAACAACTCCATTACAATAAGCAACTTTGATTTTCGTCTTCAGGAGTTCAAGAGCTGGCGAGGGAATATTGTATGTATGGTATTGTCTCCATCTCCTCTAAGAGCTACTTTCTTTGTGTGTATGTGTGTGGGGGGCATCACTGCCCTGGTGGGAGTGGAGGGCCAGCCTTGTTCCTGGAGAGCTGCTGCTGGATAGGAACTGCAAAACCTGTGGGCCGCAGTCCCGCACTCAACCATTATGCCACCGGGGCTCAGGCCGAGCTATTTTCTTCATAACATTTTTTTTCCTGCTTTATTTCAGAGCATCGTGAGACACAAAAAATTATCCCGCAGGCCACCAGTTTGACACCCCTGCCAATGGTCTTCCATTTCTAGCAAGGTGATGCTAATGTTGTTAGACTTGGGAACACATTTTGGGGACCACTAGTAGGTTGGCCTAGTGGTTACCCATAATGCTGCCATCTCTGAGTCCCCAGCCGCTTTGAGGATGAAAGACGGAGCTTTCTCCTCCCATAAAAAGTAACGTTCGCAGTCACTCTAGCCTGGCCTACAGGGCGGCTGTGAGTCTGCATGAACTCAATGTCAGTGAGTGAGCTCCACGCCGTGGGTTATACCCGTTATGACTGCCTGTGAGCTAGCTTCACATGGTGGAAGGGGGACCAGAGCCCTCAGCCACTTCCACAGTTCACGCCAGGTTTCATTGTCTGTGGGTTTCTTTTTCTCTTCTTGGCAAGAATAAAAAAAAGATTGTGAAGACACCCACTGATTCTCCTGCACACGTGCAGGCGTATGTGGTTATGTCACCGCAGGCCAGATCACGTTAGGGGGGAGGCTTCAGCACATGCCTGCACCAGCAGAAAATGATGCTTTTCAGAAACCAGGGCTGGCAGAGGCAGCTGCTACAGGCTGTGCTGACAGCAAGTGATAGAGACAGCATCCAACGCTCTTGTGGGAAGCTGCAGGTGGCCCTCTCGCCTCCTCTCAAAAATCCCGACACAGTTAAGGTGACAAGTGGAACTGCATGCCTTAAAAAGATAGGTTCGAGTTCTAAGCCCCATACCTAGGGCAGCCACCTTGATTGCAAATCGGTTCTGTGCTGATGTAATGAAAACAAGCCATTGGGGGTGTGCCGCAATCTCTTTCACTTATTTCCTTAGAAGAGACAGAGGACAGCCAACCAAGTAAAGACAGGGAAGAGATTGGAGTGATGAGGCCACAAGCCAAGGAATGCCTGGGGCCTCCGGAACCTGGAGAGAGAAGGAGAGATCCACCCTTAGAGCCTTCAGAAGGCCCTGTTGATACCCAAAATTCAGACTTCTGCCCTGCATGATGGATGGTGAGACTAAGCTTGTTGTTATTAAGCCACGTTGTGGCATTTACCAGGGCAGCACTCGTTAAAGCTGTCATTGTTTCCCAGCATGAAAGTGCAAACTCCACCCAGCTCAGCAAGGGTTGAGCCCAGCTCCTGCCAGACTCTTTACTGCAGCTCAAAACTTTCCTCCCATCTGTCTGAACCTCAAACCCTGTGGCCAGCTTTTCCTTCTTCAAGTATGCATCTTTGGCTTCTAGATGGGTCTTAACAACCTGTACTTCCGGACTGTGCTGCTCTGCCCCAGGCTGGCTGTTTCTGATCATGAGAATGTTAGGGCAAACCTCCACTTCCCCGAAGTATTCAAAGGGTGCTTAAATCAGTTTCCCACAGCCCACCAGATCTAGACTCCAAAGCCCCTGCTGACAGGGACTTGGACATTTGTTGGTTTCCTTGTTGATTGTTCATCTCCTTTTCTCCCTGTGAATGTTGTGTGGGAGGGATCATGTCCAAGTGGTGTTACCCTGCCAGGTCCCCCACAACTAAACTTCAACTGGAACACAGAAAACCCTCAGCAGTTCCCGAATGTCCCCAATTTTTTTTCTTTTTTTTTTTTGGGGGGGGGTAGGCATCACTGCTCTCCGGTGGTGGGAGTAGGAGGCCCAGCCCCTCTGCTGGAAATGAACCTCCGTCCCAGTGGGCCACTGTCACGCGCACAACCACTACGCCACCGGGGCTCAGCCCCCCAATTTTCAATGAAGATACTGACAATGGAAGAGTGAATGCTTGTATGTCACAGTGCGGTGCTTAGTACTATTTGAAACCAGTCCTGTCTGTTAGCTAAGTGAGTCCTCACCACCTTATGAGGTAGTTCCTGATATTCCCTTGAGCCTTCAGATGAGAAAACCGAGGCACAGAAAAATGAATCTTCCCCAGACCACAAAGCTATGAATCAAGTATTTGAACCCAGATGGGTGGAGCTGAAGAGGCCATCTCTGTCTCTTTTTTTTTTTTTGAGGCCATCTCTTAAAAGTCATGCTAAAGAAAGGCTGCCATTCTTGGCCACAAGGAATAGTTGAGGGAGGCCTAGTCCCCCCTCCAACTGGGGACCTTAGAGAAAAAGTCATTGTGCAAAGCAGTTTCTATTCCACTTCTTTTTAAAGTGTGGCTTTCCCCAAAGTCCTTTCAAGTTGTCTAAAGGTTTCCTTAACATTACTTCAAGTCATCTAAGACTTTTCTCAATGTTCTTTTGTCTTTCTAAATTGGTCTGATGGCCTTGATTAGTTGTCAGTCTCTCAAGGTCTCAATTTATAGCTGAGTATCTAGAGCAACGCAGACCACTACAATCATCAGTGGTCATTTATGAGAGTGGCTGTGTATGATGGTGTGTGTGTGTGTGTGTGTGTGTGTGTGTGTGAATCTTTTAATTTGAAAACCAAAACTCCCTTAGGAGGAGATTCTTTTATTGAATAGAAGCCAGCTAAACAATGAGGCATGATTGTGAAAGTGAGTGTGTGTGTGTTTGTGTGTGTCGGGGAGGAGGAGGGGGGTACGGGTGGGAGGACTGGGTAGTGGTGGCACAATGTTTTCCAATCACAAAGCCGAATTTGCATCTGGTTCTGAATCCTTCCTGGCACCTCTGCCACGAGGAGGGTAGAGGGAGGCGGAGCTGAGAATGACGAAGAGGTCCTCGAGGATGCTGGAATGGAGAATCCATCTTTCCATTTACTTCAAGTTCTCGGCACACAGGTGGCATCCATTCCCATGGGTGATGCCATTAGGTATGCAATAGAGAGTGGGACAGTCACCACTGGGTTCTCCATAGTGGACATAACTGTGAGGCAGAGGCTATTCCCATTGTCCCCACCAGATTCAAGGAAAAAGCCAAGAATCTCTCTCTCTCTCTGTATATATATATATATATATATATATATATATATATATATATATACTCTATAGATAGATAGTTAGATCATGCATTGAAATCATAATACTTTGGGTATACTGGGTTCAAGAAAAGAAACCAATGTAACCTTTTATTTCTTTAATGTTGTTCCTAGAACCATTTAATTCATATATGTGGCACGCATTATATTTCTATGGTATAGTACCAACCAAGAATGTTCTATAGTCCCTTGAGAACAAAAACAAATCTTAAAAATAAGTCTGTGGCAGTCATGTATTCAAGATGTCAATTTCATGATTGAGATGTAGGGGTGGGGTCTAGCCTGTTAATCTGAGATAGCCATTGAGTAGCCAAGGAGGCCTCCGTGTGGGCATGGCTTTCTCCTGAGACTTCTGGGAAATCTTGTGGTATTTCCCTTGTGGAGCTGAGAGTCCATCCCACCAGTTATTGGGAGTCAGTCTCCAAGACGGCGAACTACAGATAAGACAAGATGGCAGCTGGAGGAGCCGGAGGAGAAGCCACACAGCCTTGCCCTGATGGAATCAGACCTCTGAAGCTGGAGAAGCCACGTGGCGACCTCTGCCAGTGCTGAGTTGCTTCTACCACCACTGGATGCTGTTGACGGACCCTGTACCAAATGACCTGTAACTTGGTGAGTCGAAAGGAGACATTATAGACTGGTATTGGGCATATGGTCTAATATCGGACTCAAAACTTTAACCGGACTGGGTTGGGATGTTTTCTCAATGTCCCATTCCTCTTGTATATAAACCTTTCCCTTATATCCATATGCATGTCTATGAATTTGTTTCTCTAGTCTACTCGGACTAATACAGAGTCAATTAGCTAGGTATACTTTATTAATCAGATTTTTAGCTAAAACAATTATCAGATTCTTCTAGGATCTAATTGGCAACAAATTCCTTAAGCTTCCCTTATCTCAAGAAGCATAGCAAACGGATCTGTTGTTCGGTACTTTCTCTTTGCTAAGGAGTTCCTCTGGTAACCAGGGGGCAATTTGTCATTGTTCTAACATAGAGGAAAATGTTTCTCAAGAACCCATCAACTAAGCATGTTAACCTGCTAATCTAAAGATTTTGCTGATCGTAGCTCATTTCTATTTACTCTGGTCTCTGGAAACATCCTGTAAGAAGAAATGAGAAGTCTCCATTTTCTTGCCACAGTTCCCCCCCTCCCCCCCGGAGAACCACAAAATAATGCAGCCTGCCATTAAGTGGGCGGAGCATTCCCATAGCTTTGGGGAAATGGAGGCTGAGCCCAGACCAAGGAGTCCAGAACAAAGCTGTCAACACAGACAGAAGGAAATATGCCACCTCCTGCAAGCCTACAGCTTCAGAACCCCAAGAGGAGGACCCCCGATCATCTGACATGCCCAAACTTTAAGAAAGAGGAAATGAACCCAGAGAAGAGGCTTGAAAATCCCATTCGCTGGGCATCTGCACACCATGTACATGTATCCCACACCGGGGCATTCCAGACCTTTCCTAAAGGAAGGAGTCTTGTTCCTTAGCTCTGGGTTGCCAGCCCAGGGCTTTTATTTTTTTAAATCCTTCTGTTCGACTTCCTTTACAAAGGTTATAAGCTGCAGGAGGAAACTACAGCTGTGTGTGGGGAGACTGGATGGCGAGAACATGCCCCTACAGACAAAAGCTAAAATGTCTCCCAGGCTTGATTTCATCCCCACTTCACACACCCTCTGCAGAGTACCAGAAAGCCAAAGCTTGGATCCTGAAGTTCTCGCTGACTCCCTGTGATGCTGTAGGACTGCCTCACACGCTTTCTGATACTGTCATCTTTTGCCCAACTTTTTGGTCAGCTGATGAGTGCTTTCCCACCAAGCCACTACTACTTTTCGTTAGCTGCCGCCGCCGTTAGGTGCCACGGAGGGGGTCCAAGTCACAGGGCAGGGCAGGGGCTCCTGACGCCATCTGAGACTTCACATCTCTAAGGGATCAGACCCTGCACACGAGAGAACAGGACCCTGCCTCGCCCGGGGTCATCCTCACCTTGCTCCTCCTCCACTTGGCCAAGCATGATGTCCTTTTCTAGGGACTGGTCTCGCCTGATCATTCGGCCACGAACCATCACAGTCATCATCTTCTGCCCATTGCCTGAGAAAGGTTTTCTGGCTGTTCAAGTTGATGTCTAGGAAGTTGATGGTAAATGGGTTTTTTCCTTTCAGTAAGTTCCCTCTAACAGAGGTTCTTCAGAACACACACACACACACACACACACACACACACACCTCTGAAATGAAAATTCTGACTATAAATGGAGTTGTGGTGGTGCAATGATTAAGTACTTTGAATAACTCCACCCATCAGCTGCTCTGAGAGAGTCTGAATCAACTGGGCAGCAGTGGGCTTTTGTCTTAACAGTAAGGGGGCATGAAGGCTGGGTGGGCACACTAGCAGGTTCATGACTATTAACCTGCCCTCAATTGTGCCCTTTTCTGTCGAGTCACACCCTCCTGAGGGGAAGTCCCTCTCCCCAGACAGGTGCTATGACTCTACTGGAGAAATCAACCCTGGATCAGGACCTCCTTCTCCACTCTGGGCCTCCCCTCCCACCACCTGTCACTGTTGCAGGCAAGATGGGAGTGCAGTATGGGGGAAGGGGAAGTTCAGGTATTAATCTGACTGTGGTGGCATGTGGGTGACAGATACATGAAACTTGTCTGAGCCAGGAAAGCCAGCAACATGGATGATGTCTCATGTTGGAGCGGGTTGCTTTTTTAAAAAAACTCCTGGAGCTTCTAAACGTTTCCATTATGGCCCCAAAAGAAAAGTTAAGCCTGAAGCTCAAACGTACAGGACTTGTGACCCTAAATTGAAGCACAAAAACTTACAACTGAACACCCTTGTGCTGCACTTGCAATGCGCTAAACTGGCGACTGAAAATGCAGTTTTGACCTTGCTACCTACCCCCTGCCTTGGATTCTACCACTCGCCACCATCAAATGTTTATTGTGTTCTCTGGCATGGAAGAATAAAGACTCCTCTAAATTGGTATTCTGCAGGTGCCTTGATGCAAATACTTGTAACGGGTAAACGAATGAATCGGAAAGCAAAGTTGCCCAGAGGTTTCATATGTAATCAATGATGTACTGAATCCAGTGCCTTTAGGAGCTCAATTGATATCTTGGCAAGCCACTCCAGTTTTATATTTCTTTCCTCCAGTGAAATTCTAAAGCATCTCCGTTGAAATACTGCATTCCTGCATCTTGATGCCTAGCACCGCACAGAGAGACATGGGCGAAGACCCTTTGAGGAGCAACCACTCCCCAAACCAATAACAACTACAACAACAACAAAACCAACTCATGGCCATCTACTCAAGTCTGCCTCCCTGCTACCCCCAAGGAAAGAGGAGAGCTGGCCCCGGCGGTCTGCAAGGCCGTAGTCTTTTCAGCAGCCTCCTTTGCTGGCACTAAAATCAGGCTAAGTAAGACTCATGGGCACATGTTCTGATTTAGCAACAAATGTGCTGCCGGAAGTTGGATGCTGGGTCCTTTCTCCCTCTGGCACATTAACTACTGATAACCAGAAGCGCTCCAACAAGCAGAAAGGCATGATTGTTCACATGAAAGGTGGTTTTATTACTTTGGGTCACCCCTAAGAGGCAGGGCTGAGTAGCAGCGTGCTTCCTCCCACCATGCTGGCCACCAGAGCGGCAGTGACCACAGGAAAGCCTCCGAAGCCCTCCAGTCCCTGTCTGTCAATGAGGCGCCATGGGCTTGCATTGAGCTCTAGCCTGATTCTGGCTAAGGGAAAAGATGGAGTCTGAGATTTGCATTGGAGCTGCAGGCCGAGGGCTCTACCTGAGTGGCTCCCGTGAGTCACCTGCGCAGAATCGAACAGTCCCATGCCAAGCCCCCACAGCCCCCACTCCCCCACTGCCTTTGAGTCTAGTTCAACTCTTAGCAACCTGCCAGAGTGCTCCTTCAGCTGTCTGACACACATTCCCTGTGCCATGAGACCAATGAAATGGGAATTTGAGGGAGGGGGAGGCAGAGGTTTGAGGACCAGTGGTGCACAGGCCCCTCTCCACATGGCCTAAGCTCTCTGCTCCATCCCACACTGCTTGAAACCATGAGAGGGCTTTACAAGCTCCATGGAAAACCTCCATTATCTTTTCATTCCATTCTTCCAGGCACTTTGGTAGCCCTCTGGGACATGGCACTTACAGACTCAGTGCTTTTAAGGAAGGGTTTTCTGTTCTACAAGTGGATTCAGGGCTGAAAATCCCACTGGGAGCTACTGAATTCAATGATCCCACTGAGACCCTTTCAGGCCTCTTGGTCCATTTTTTGGCCAGTGGTGTCTAACATAGTCTAGAGGATGCAATGAACTGTGATGTAGTCATGTTTTAGATGAGTGGTTCTTACCCTTCCTACGGCCACAACTCTCTAACACAGTTCCTCTAACCATACAATTATTTTTGTTGCTACTTCATCACTGTCATTTTGTTACTGTGATCAGTCGGGTGACCCCTGTGACACGGTCATTCAACCGACAAAGGGATCGCAACCCACAGGCTGAGAACTGCGGCTTTAGACCATCTTTGTGCAGCTGGCGGATTTCGGTCAGGTCTACCTTCTCTTTGAACGCCATTTGGTTACGATCCACATACTGAACTCAGCTTTCAAGTCCAACATGCGCACTGCACATGCACATGCCCACTGGTGAAGGTCAAATGAATGACCTTCAATTGTCTTTCCCAAGGAAGCTATCGATGGCCAGTGAGCCACTCAGACACATCTCTGTTGCTTCCGATGGGGGCTATGAAATCAGGAGTTACATTTGTCACATGGCTTCTAACTGAGCTAATATTTGGCAGGTCAAACATTGTCCTCGGAGCCATTTCTATATTCTTTGTTCCTCAGCTGCACACACACTGTAGCATTATGCTCCAGCTCCCAGAGAGGGCAAACAGGAAACACATTCTTTTCTCTGGAAGGAAAAAGATGTAATTCCCTGCTTTTTCTTTTCCTTGGACATGAGGCAAGCTTATTTTTTTTCCCATCTACTGGGCTCCTGCAGCCCCCCCCCTTCACCCCACTTTTCCCCGTGGTGATTTGCTTGGTAGTGGTTTTCCAAAGCCAGACAAGAAATGACATTGTGGGGTTAAAAAAAAAACGTATTTTAGCTATGTGTGCATGCCCCCCTCCCCTGAACTAAAATAGCACCACAACGAACTCTGAGGACAACAATGCTCCTTTCTCTGCAAAATATTTTTGGACTGCAAACTTTTCTGTGGCCTCCAGAAAGACCCAAATGCTTGACTTTGGGGACAGAGGGCGACGGTGTCAGCGAAGTTGCTGCCCAACAAGCTTCAGGCATTCTTGCCAGCAAAGGAGCCTGCAGGCTGCTCAGACTGTACTGGGCATGTGAATGCCCTGAAGACTTTGTTTGTAGACAGATTCGGACTCTCCTGGGCTCGGGTAGGGCTTGAGAATCTTCATTTCCCCTCAGCTCCCAAGGGAGACTGATGGTGCCACGCCCTGGGTCACCTTCAGCGAGACCCAGAGATCTAGACGGTGGTTCTCAACTTGGATTGCACACTGGCGTTGCCTGAAGACCTTTGAAAATACCTGGGGTCCAACCAGTTCCCAGAACAATGAACCAACCAGTACCAACAGTCTGAAGCAATTGCAGATGACTCTAGTGTGCCGTCAATCCCCAGCCATTCGCTCTACGTCCTGCCCCTACTCTGCTAGCAGAGGGCTGGGAGACTGAAGTTCTTAAATACGAACGTGTGGCAAAGGTTTTAATTCCTAAAACCTTGGCTGCTGATCTGTTAGCCTACTAGCCAATGCGTCCATTCAACAAAGCCTTGCGGAAAATAAACCCCATCCCAGGAACACGCTGCTGGGCATGAGGGCCATGACGCTGAACGAAACAGGTGTGGATTCTTCCACGTGAAGAGGCCAATTTACCAGGTGAAACGCATTACTCGTTTCAAGCCCTGATAAGGGAGAGCTGGAAAAACACATGGTTTGTTCATGGGTCCAACCGACAATCACAGGATCACAAAGGTTGTTGCTTTGGGTTTGTTTTTCAACTGAAAGGAACTTTGTGAACTTGAACTTCCCGAGCTACATTTTACTGAAGAGGAAAACTGAATTTGCAGTTTGGAATATTTGCTACCCTGTCATCTAATATCTTGGGATTTGACACATAGGAAAAGCTAGTGGTGTGGTGGGTTAAGAGCTACGCTACTGTCTGCAAGGTCAGAGATTCAAACACACCCGCTGCTCTTCAGAAGAGAAATGAGACTGTTTGCTCCTATGAAAATCGACAGCCTCAGAAATCCTTCTGTAGGGTACCTATGAGTAAGAATTCCCATGATGGCTGTGAGTTTGGTTTGGGGTATCCATTAATTGCAACAGGAAATGGAATCTCCTTGGTCTGTTGCGGGCAAGTGTTAGGTAAGTTATACCCCAGGACATTTGAACCAGTTTATTCCAGTCTTAGTCCTTGCAGAGGGCCCTTCTACTTCAGACATAATGAAACCATCTATATTTGAACAGGTTCCCCAAGAGCTATGAGAATCACCTGGAGGGCTGAGCCCTGGTGGTGCAAATGGTTGAGTGCGGAACTGCAGCCCGCGGGCTTGGTGGTTCAAATCCAGCGGCGGCTGGGTAGCACCCACGACCACCAGAGGCAGTGATGCCCACAAAAAAAAAATCACCTGGAGATTCCGATTCAGTAGCTCGGTGGTGGAGAGACCAATTCTCAGCAAGGCGTCGGACTGGAGTGAACCAGTTGGAAGCCCTGGTTGTACTAGGTTTCCTCTAGCTCCGCATCATGGCTATTAGGGCCAGATCAGTTTTTGCTTGGGGGAGCAGAGCTGTCCTGTGTCTTATAGGGTATTTGACAGTATCCTTGATCTCTACCCACTAGATGCCAGTAGCACTCCACCCCCACTCCCAGTTGTGTCTCTTTAGTCCTCGCCAAGTGTTCTTTGGGGAGCAGTCACTCCTGTTTGACAAGCAGTGAGAGGAGGCTTGGATTTTTGCAAACACCACCTCTCCAGGGACTAAAGAATGTGAGCCAGTTTGACGCAGAGCCCCAAAGGAGGTTGTAGCCTTCCAAGAAGAGTCCCTGTGCTTACCTGCTAGCCCAAAGGTTAGCAGTATGACTTCACCCAGAGGCATCTCTGGAGACAGGCCAAGCAATCTGCTTCCAAAAAGTCTCCTTTGCACATATGGGGTCACCCTGGGTCAGAATCGACTCCACAGGCAACTAACAAACAGCTTTCAAAGAGTCCCAATCCAATGCTACACGGCCTCCACCACCTTGTACACTAAACCTGCCTGGGAGATGGCAGAACATCCGCACACCCGGACCTCACCCCAGACTCTGTACCCCAGCATTTCTGGGAGTGGGATCCAGGTATTAGTATGTTTTCAAGCTCCTCGGGGGATCTAGTGTTTGCTATGCCAGCATGGTCAAATAGCCAGGGACTCCCTGGGAGTTGACTTGAGAACGCAGACTCTCCGGCCCCACCTCTGACCTCCTGAATCAGACTCTGCGTTTTCATCAGCTTCCTGGCTGGTGCAAATGTACTGCCTAGCTCGAGAAGCAGTGCTGCTTTAGAATTCATAAAGAATGGTCTCTGCCCTTGCCCGGAGCTACACACATCTCTTTTCTTTCCCTCAACTGCACAAAGCAATTCTGATAAAACTCCCAAAGTGCTCCAAACAGGTCATCTTGAAAGAGCTGCCTCTCAATTTCCTTCCTCTAAGCCCAAGAGACCAGCCTCTCGGGGATGGGGCTGGGGGCTGGGAGTTACAGGAACCCCAAGGAAGGGATGTGGCACAGCTGTGGGAAGCTGTCTGAGCCTGCAACTTGGAGAGGTGCGTAAGAAGTATCTGGTGACCGGTGAGGACAAAGTGTGTTTTGCTGGGAGGTGGGGGAAATCGATCCACCTAGCCCCATCACACCAGCTCAGGCCAGCTGTCACAAGTCTGCCTGGCTCCAGGCTCTGGTAAGGCGTGGGGAAGGGGGAACAGAGACTCAGGAGCAAAGAGGTAGAGTGAGAGGTTGCAGGCACACAGAAGACATTACTGTGCTCGTGGCCCGAAACAAACAGAAGGAAAGTATGCCCATCGCCGCCTAATGAATTCACTTCTGGCTGCCAGCATCGGAGCCCCAGAACAATGAACAATTGGCATGGCTTCTGTTTCCACAATGGGGCCTTGTGAATGTCCAGAGGCAGAACATTTTGCCTACCAGGCACTGGGCAATTTTCCTTCTGGGCTGTGCTCTCGACCTGGGTAGCAAGTTGCAAACACATCGCATTTCAGGGCGAGGGACAGAAA
Source organism: Nesogale talazaci (assembly GCA_004026705.1). Lineage (NCBI taxonomy): Eukaryota > Metazoa > Chordata > Mammalia > Afrosoricida > Tenrecidae > Nesogale > Nesogale talazaci. The sequence continues at coordinate 17,675 of PVJH01014160.1, forward strand.
CATGTGAACCTCCTGTCCAGTGTAGCCCTTGGATACGACAGAAATTCTTGCTCTAGAAACTCGTCTCGAGAAGAAGAAGAAAAAGCAAAACAAAGCAAACCAAAAAAGCCTGTTTTAAATTGCAAGTCCGCCACAGTTGTCGGGTTAGCAGGATATTGACATACCAGAAGGGTCTCAGAAATCTCCTTGCCAACTCAAAGGCACAGCTGGGGGATAATTATGCTGCCTTTCCATGTTCCCAGTCATTATTTGTTAACTCCCTTGAAATTCCTGTCGGTCTCCTCCATCAATAATCCTGACAAGTCCTAAAAGTAGCTCACGATCGACTGCATTAATTTTGGTGACTCCTTATGTATCAGGAGGCCTGAAGTTCAGGCATTTTCACTTCTTCAGACAAAAGTTAGGGTCTCTGTTCATATGTTTGCCTGGTAAGCATGGGGTGAACTTTCCTTTAGACCCTTTTCTGTCATCAGATGAAACAAACCAAAAACAAAGAACTCACTGTAGTTGAGTCTGTTCCAACTTAGAGTGACCTTAACGAGGGTTTCTGAGACTGCATCTTTAGGGAAAGGGTAGGTCTTAGTTTTCTCCCAGAGGGGCTTATGGGTTTGAATCACTGACCGGGCAGTTAGCAGCCTAAAGTCTGACGCAAAGTGTTTATGCTTCCTGCACCAGGGACGCTGGGGCTGGCAATTGCAGTCCATCCTTCTGACCCGTGACTTGATCTCGAGAACCTTGGTGAAAACTCAGTTCGATGACACCTAACAATAACCAAGGGTCCTTCTTCTCTGTCAACCTCCTTCCAAAGAATAAAATCATGTTTACTTCCCCGGTATCAGATTCACATATGCCTGACTCCATGGCTGTCCACCACACTGAGTGTGAGCACTGTGCCAGTGGGAGTCAGGCGGGTTTGCTTTCTCCTCCCCTCCATCACTTCATCTGAATGCTGGTGTGTCAGATGGTGGTTGTACTATATGACTGTTGGGACCAGATCTACCTCCAAAGATGTTTCCGTAACTGGGATGAGAGACACCCCCCCCCATGCCTTCCCATGAAGACATGCGAAAGCAACACTTCTATCCATTATGAAGACATGTGAAGGCAACGTTTCTATGTCCTGCAAATGCCCTCTTATTTCCCAGTTCCAAGAAAGAAGAGTTCTGATTCATCCAATTTCCTGGAAGCCCCTGCCACCTTGGATCGTATACCTGCCTCCCTCCGTCCCTTCACGATTCTCAGGTACACTTGCACCTCTGCAGCCACCATAGAGTACCAACTAGTTCCACAAAGAGCTTGAGGTTCCTTTCCTGGAGTTTCTGTCCACAAGATATCGACCTATAGGTCATATCTAAGGACTAGGAGGGAAATTCTTTGACCTTGTTTGTTACCCATCTTCCCACCTTTTGGTTATGCACCTTTAGTACCTTAATCATCTATTCCCTATACATATCAATTTAGGTCTCGACATATGTATAATGAATCCATATGTGTATTAAATACAAGTGAAACTCTTAAGTATAATTCTTAATATGTACAGAAAGAAAACGATGGCAATGTTTCCTTCCCGTGCCCAATGCACCGTCTGGTGCCTCCCACGCCATTCTCCCATAGTCGGTTTAAGTGGGGCCCACTGACTCAACAAGAGGCAGAGAGAAAGAGAGCGACAGAGAATATGAATCTGTTCTCAAGCTGCACTGCTTGAGCACCTTCTCCTGTGTCAGACTTGGTGTCACATTGAATAAGTCATGATCCTTGTCCTCAAAGTGCTTATATGCTTGTGAGAGACTGACAAGTAACCAAATCTTGGTGATACCATGTGATCAGATGGGTAAAGAGGGCAGTGTCCCAGCCTCGATCACAGGTGAAGAGGGTCACAAATGGACACCACAAGACAGGAAGGGTTCTGAGAGGAGGATGGATGGAAGGGGAGGGGTTAGATAGACAGGCAAAGGTGTGAGAATGGAATATGTAAATATAGCATTCTGAAGAGTATGGTGAATCCGGGAAGGTGCAGGTGGGTTAGCACGAAGAAGCAAAAAGATGCATGTGGGAACATGATGGGAGATGGGGCCAGGGTAAGTCCGCCAGTTAAGGTTGTAAATGATGTGTCAGGTATTACTCTTCTCAATAAGTCAATTCATTCCTGAGATCTTGAGCAAAAGATCACTGTTGGAAGCAAATAGTATTGTTATGAATCTAGAACATTCTCCTCAGTAGACTTTAGAATAGGGTGAAATAGATCTAGAGCACAAAAGGGGGTTCAGTGAACCCAAGAGTGAGGTCAGTGAAAGAATACAAGTATTTCAACACTTCATCTTCAGATTTTCCAACCTGAGACCATAACACAGACAGGGTGACTCCGGAGTGGTCCTTCCACATACACTTTTCAGGGAAGCATTTTCTCCAGGACCCTGCTTCTAATTTTTCCAAGAATTGAGCTCTTCTAGGCAGGGTCCATATGACTAATTAAACAGAATGGTATTCCACATTAAGAAACAAACTTTCCTCCCCAAGTGAGAGACATGTTGCAGTATGAAATCCTCACCCCCTGATGACTAAGACAAGCAAGAAATTGCCAAGAGACTTCTCTGTCCCTGGAAACACTGCTGTCCTCACACAGGCCACCAGACCCCTTTATAACTAATGTTGTAAAATATGTTTATGAACCACCCCTACACCCCTGTCGGTGTATGTGTGTGCCCATGCACACATACACACAATGTCTCTTGAGTGATGAGATGAACAAAGTCTCTACTCAAAATTATTAGTACAAGAAAAGGAAGAGGCAGAGTCCATCTTTGAGAGCCCCTAGACTGGTCAGGGGAACACAAGCATTCCCTAAACCACTTCAGTTTACACTTGAACTAGGGACAGCCAAGAGGGGAAACCCAGGAGGCTTGGGAGCCCAGAATCAGAGGTAAGGGGTGGTATCAAGATCACATGTCCCTTTGGTGGCCCAAATGTAACCTTGGGAGCAATTGTTTCTGATGACAGCCTTGGCAACCACATGGGCCCCTCTGCTCAGTTCTATAGGGTCACTCATTGGAATGGACTTGATGGCAGTGGCTTTGCTTTGGGTTGTTACTTATGTAGCTGCCCTGGCCTGGCTTTGACGTCTGTTCCTTCCTCTGTGTCTAGGAGCCAAGATTAATGAAAAAGAATCAGTGGTCATATTTGACCAAATGGGCCAGGAGGGGGGCAAAAGAAGGAAAGGGAATCAGGAATCACAAAAATGCCCCACCATGGGATCCTGGACCTGGGGAAAAGCAAATTCTAATGCTCTGCTTATTGGTTAAACACTCACTATTAACCTAAGAGTTGGTGATTTGAATCTACCCAAAGTCATCGTGGAAGAAAAACATGGCCATCTTTTCCTGAAAAGTCACAGCTATGATCACCCTACGTAGCGTGGTTGAACTCAGACCCTTGGGTTCCCATAAGTAGGAACTGACTTAACAGCAATTAGGTAGCTGATAGCTTATGTGACAGTCCCCTAATCTGGTGTCAATTTGAAGATTAAGCATGTAGGGGTGAAGTCGAGCCTGTTAGTCTGGAGCTAGCCAATGAGACCTCTTTGGGCATGGTCGTCTCCTCTGAGAATTCTGGGAAATGTGGTCATTCCTTCGTAGAGGCAGGAGACACTCACATTCTTGGAGACTTTCGGCTGACAACACTCGCTTGGAGACTCTTTACTGACAAGGCTTACTTCCTGTGAGACCTCTTTGAAGAGAAGCCACATGGAGCTGCCCGAGTGATCTGAGCCGGACAAGCCACAAGGATGCAACCAGACCTCTGAAGCTGGAGAAGCCACAGAGAGACTCCCACCAGCACTGAGATGCTTCTGCCACCATTGACTTGGCACCCACTGGCCTGTGATCTTCCTGCATTCAGCATCATTGCATATGTTTCGTCAGTCTGAAAAGGACTTTATAGATTCCTGTCGGACATATGGGCTAATATCACATTTACGACCTTGGACTGAACTGGGGTGGGATTTTTTTTAATGTACAGTTGCTCTTGTATGTAAATGTCTTCTTTGTTGATAAGCACATATGCGTATTTATCAATTTGTTTCTCTAATCTACCCGGGCTAGCACAGTTTCACTTTTTCTGAATAATTGGAGCTTCTTCAACTCAGAGAAAGGACCAACCAAGCTCACTCACATCAAGTCAACTCTGAATCCTAGCAGTCCTATAGGGGAGAGTAGAACTGCCCTGTGGGTTTATGAGACTGCAAATCGTTATGGAAGCAGGCACCCTCATCTTTCTTCTTCAGAGAACCTGATGGGTTCGAACCAATGATCCTATGGTTAGCACCTCAATTTGGTACCCACTATGCCACCAGAGTTTCAGGGAAAGGAAGTCCTCCATTAGTCCAACTGCTTTCCTTTGCTGAATGAATGAAGCTGGGACAGTGAGAAGAGAGCTAGCTGGCAGGCTGTGTCTTAAATCTCTCTGCTCTGCTCCCCAGGGTCTTAAATGTGCCAGGAGATTTAGCATAACAGCCTCCGACTCAGCAGGGGACTCAGCAGGGTGTTCCGTCTCTCCATATCTTCAGAGGCCTCCCAGGAGAACTGGCTGGCATAAGACCAGGGGCCTCCCTGGGGTTAAGCCAAGCTGATTCCAAGATGGAAAGGAAGTGGGTTCCCTCTTCCAGACAGCTCCAGACCCAGGCAGTGTTCCCACAGTGCAGAGAGAGACAAAGGAGAGGGGCCCGGTTACATTCATCCCTCCAGGTGACCTAAAACCTCTCAGCCACTAAGCCATTCTCCAGCTTGGGGGGGGTGGGGATTAAATGAGCAGACATCATAGCCACTGGGTACATGCATGACCCAGATCTTCTGTTGTCCCAATGAAACCTTTACAGTAGAAAGTGACACTGGGTTATGCTGGTAAACCTGGACAGAAGGGTCTGAGAGCTAGTTCATCAGACAAACTGGGTGGGGAAAGCTTATGGATCATGTAGCCACCATGCCTGCCACTGGATCACTCTCTGTGACTTTGCACATGGCAATTCTGCCCCGCCAGGGCCCGAGAGCTTGGCAATGATACTATTCGTCCATCCTCTCATGATGCTTGAGGTATGAGATTGGGACTTTCGCTCACAAATGAAATCAGAGACATCGTCACTGTCACCTATGATTTATGCGGAACAATACTTCGCACACCCACACGTGAGGAAAGAATGAGGCAGACCAAAGAGACCATGACTGCTGGGCTCTGTTCTGAACGTGGCTTTGCCAGAGTCTCCTAAGGAGCCCTGGTGACATTGTGATGTTGCGTTGCTAAGTACAAGGTCAGCAGTTGGAAAGCACCATCCGCTTCCTGGAAGAAAGAGGAGGCTTTCTTTCTACTGTCATCAAGATGCACTTTCTGGGGATGAAAAAAAATTCAGTTTCTGAAATCCACAGGGGCAGTCCCACCCTGTCCTATAGGGTCACGATAAGTAGGAATCGACTCCATGGCAGTGGGAACTGAAGGAAAAACATAGAGTCCTTTCACATTTTCTATCTTTCATCTACAATACCAGGGACTGCTGCACTTCCTGTATTAAGAATAGCCACATTCCCCCTCTCACACACCCCTCTGTCAAGTTGGTCATCCTGTGGTGGTCTGTGGCTGCGGTGCTGGAAGCTATGCCATTGATACTCCATGTATCAGCACATTACCCCATGGTGGACAGGTCCCACTGCAGCTTCCAGACTAAAACTCAGAGGAAAGGTCTGGTGATCTATGTCTGAAAAATCAGCCCATGAAAAATTTGGATTGCAACAGAAGAGACGGTCTGATTGTCCCTGAAAGATGAGCCCCACCCCTTCCCCTCTCCCCGCTCCCCTCTGGATCCAAAGTCACTCAAAATACTCAGGGGTCACAATCACGGCCTTGAGCATCTCAATGATTGTGAACTTGGAGTAGGTTGATCTATTGTCTACAGGCCTCGGAGAGTTGCGAGAAAGCCCAGCTACTTCCTAAGATGTGGCATTTTCTCTATCCACATCCCATCTCAATCTCAGCCTCTTGAAGGAACTGCTCAGCTGCAGGAGAGAGAAAGGAAAATACAGAGTAAGTCCGCAGTTGCTCTTACCCCTGAAATATTTCCACATCATTTTGGTGCAAAAAGAGTTCTGCCTTAGCGATCATGCAAACATTTTCTCCGAGAAAGGGGCCCTCCTTGGAGTGGGAGACACTTGCCCTTGAAAGGATCCAGTGGGGGCATCGTGGCTGTTGCTTTGTTTTCTTTACAGTTTCTAAATATACTCACATAATCGCAGCCAGCCCAGAGGGGACAGTAAGCTACTTAGCATGCTATTGCCCTGCTCCTGCCCCACTCTCAGGCACTGGATAGGTAGCAGCCACAATAAAACTGGGAGTTTCTTTTGTGCAATAGACATGACCATGATCCACTATTTTTCTTCCCTTTCTTTTTCAGTTGGTCTAAGATTTCTAAACTGGTGTTGAAGCATGCTGCTTTTATTTCCCTCGAGGGGAATAATATTCCTTTAGCAAAAATCTTAGGTCAAGCCCGTGTGTATTTTGGACTGGACAAAAAGCTTGGGGGAAAAATAACACCTATCATCTGGAGGGACAGGGGTGGGGGGGGGAAGCCATAGCCAATTCATAACAAATCTTCCTGAATGGTTAGTAGTGTGCAGCAGGATTTTCCAGAACACAAAGCGAGGAGTCCACACTGTCAAAGATGTTTATACTAAGCTCCCTGCCTTTACATCCATTCCGACTTGCAGCCACCCTAGAGAACAGAGTAAACTGTCCCCTGTTGGTCTGTGACACTGGAACTCATTACAGGAGTGGAAAGCCTGGTCTTCCTCTTGCAGAGTGGCTGGTTGATTCAAATTGCCGAGCATGTGGTTAGCAGCCCAACATATAGCCACTATACCACCAGGGCTCCCCATGAAATGTTTATATGTATGACCATTCTACAGTCAAATGAGCTTACAAAATGATAGGGGAGTTGTGATGGACTTTAGTTCAGCCGCTGTGACTTCCAAATCCATTTATGATCCCAATCACAACTTGCCAATGTTCTGAACAAAATTTGATCATGCTAGGCTATGTGGTACAGTGGGTTATGTGTTGAGCTGCTAACTTCAAGGTCAGCTGTTTGAAACCACTCGCCTCTCTGTAGAAGTTACCTAATCTGGTGTCAATTTAAGGATTAAGAGTAGAGTCTAGCCTGTCAATCTGGAGATAGCCAATGAAACCTCTGTGTGGTCATGGACTTTTCATCTGAGAATTCTGGGAAATGTGTTCATTCTTTCTTGGGGGCAGGAGACATTCACTCACTTCCTTGGAGACACTCATTTGACAAGGCTGGCTCCCTGCAAGACATCCCTGGGGAGAAGGCAAATGACTCCCCCTGATGTGGCCGGAAACCTGGACCTAGAGAAACCATGTGGAGATTCCTGGCAGCGCTGAGATGTTTACAACATCAATGGATCCAAGGACTTTCTACCCTCTGGCTTGTGGTCATTCTGCATTTAGCATCATTTCATGTGTTTCATGAGTCTGAAGACGACTTATAGATTGGTATCGGATATATGGGCTAATATGGGCATAAGGACTTATGACCTTGGACTGGACTGGGCTGGGTAATGTACAATTACCCTTTAGATAAAACTCTCTTTTGTATATATATATATATATATATATATATATATGTTTATGAATTTGTTTCTCTAGTCTACCCAGACTAACACACTCTCCATAGGAGAAAGAGAAAACATTCTACTCCTATAAAAAACAACGACCTCGGAAACCCATAGGGGCAGTTCGACTCTGTCCTTTGGGGTCAATAAGAGTTGGAGTCAACTTGCTGGCAGTGACTTTTGAGGTGAGGGCTACAATTACAGTCTGGGGTCTTTAAAATTCTTAAACCCAGTGTTTATAAACACACCTCTAAGAGTAAATTTTAACTGATCTGATTTTTGAGCAGTTTTAGATCTATAGAAAAAGTACACAGAAAGGACAGATTTCTGACATAGCTGCTCTCCTGTCAGCAACATCATGGGCCCCTCTGGTACACTGGTTACAGTTGATGAATGAATATTGATATGATGTAATTAACAAACACCCACTGTATGCCCTGTGAGTTGGGACAGGTTTAAAAGGTCATGCATCTATTCTGACAATATGCCACAGGATCGTCTCCCACCAAAGGTCCTGGCCTCCATCTCATATTTAGCCCATCGTTTCAGAAAGTAAATAGGATATGTGAGATGTCTGTGTGGTTAGAAATGTACAGAGTGATGGTCCCCAGGGGCTCACGCACATCCTGAAGTGTAAGGTGTACAGTATTCAAACACACATCATACCCCTGTGTGCATCAAAGATATTCTTTCTGACCAGAATTCAACCCACCACCAAGTCCTAGTCGGTTGGCTCAGAGGGAATTGCCAGGTTCCTAGGTGAAAATAGTCCCATGCTGGCAATGGTTTCCCTCTAGTAGATAAGCCCCTGGTAGAGAGGGCTCGGTCAGCCCAACATCTTCCAAGCAACAAAAAGAGAAATCGCGATAGCTCCACTGATTCCCTTTGTCTCACTAGGGGGAACAGAAAACAAAGAACTTTTCCAGATGACAGAGCCTACTCTTTTGCACATATGTTTTTATGTGTAGGAGAGAAAAAAATCTAGATCTTTCTTGCTCTCAGTATATAGAACACACAGACTCAACAAACCCATGCCCAAGAGCTCTGAGCAGCCTGCCAAGGCCCACGCGAGGCTTCTTAGATTTGTGGTTTTCTTTACAAGCTTCTCTCCTATCGAGTCAACACATTCTGCAACTCTCCTTACGTGACTCAACAGGGGCCCTCGCTGTTTCTCCCCTGCATAAGTGGATCCCAATTCTCCAGTGCATTTTGCTGTATCAGTAGGATATCGCCCAAGAAAGACCCTCAAGTTAAGTCACCAAGACCTTGCAGGAGCAAATGGTGTCATACTGAAAGTCTTTTACTGCAAATGGAAAATGATCGTGACAACAAAAGAGCTTTCCGAGGAGGCAGTCTCATGGGATCTACTTGAATCATTTGCTACGATTGCTGTAAGTGGTTTGAGTTCAAACTGCTGGTACGAGTGCATTGACAGCACCACAGGTCGAGAAACCACAGACTCTCCCTACCTACAACATTCCTGGGGGATGTAGTGCCCCTCTGGAGGGGGCCCTCTTTGCTCTAGGTACAGGCAGAAGGTGATGAAGAAGGTCCAAGGACACAATCTGTGTGAGGGAAGTAGTCTGCTGGAAAGAAGGCTGAAGACAAAGGAGAATGTTCGTTCTGCATCTCCCAAGGTCGACAATCTCACTGCCATCAGGTCAGTGCGGACTGACTCATAGTGACCCCCTGTGTGTTTCTGAGACTGTAACTGCTTACAGTCTTTCTCCCTTAGAGCTGCAGTTGGCTTCAAACTTCTGACTATGAGAATGGCCGCCCCACACTGAACCATTACACCATCAGGGGCACTGGGAGTCTACGCTAGAGGCAGAAACTCTTCGTTTGAGGTCCACCATCATGTTGGCTAAAGTGGGAACTACCGCTCCTTGAGGGGGCACTGGAATGGCCCAGGGAGGATTGCAAATATCTGCACATTATTTTTGCACATTGTAGTGCAAATATCTGCACAAATATTTGCACATTATCTTTGAGTAGGGTCTATGCTGCAATAGCTTTTAATTGCCAAGTGGGGCTTTGAATAATCATTTTTCTAAAAGAGGGAGGCGGTTAGTAGGCCAAATAAGGTTTAGAAAATTTTGACTATGAAGCTAAGAAAATATATTTATCTATCTATATTTGTTCCTGGGGTGGAGGGGTAGGTTTCTCAGTCAATTCTGGACTTTCATATTCTTTGGATCATAAGACATACCTGACCATAAGTCGCACCCAGTTTTAAGAGCAGGAAAAAACATTCTGAACCAAATAGTACCAGTATCCTAAAATGTTTGGGGGTATGACATCTTCGGATCATAAGATGCACTCTAATTTCCCCCCCACTTTTAGGGGGTGAAAAGAACATCTTTTGGTCTGAAAAATATGGTAATTCTGTCAAACAGTGTCCTCAAGCTCTGGATCGGAGCATCGCATCAATTCCCAATCCAGCAGCCAGTCACATTCAAGAACCCAAAAGAACGTCCTGGTCGATCCAGAAATATGGGCTCGTTCACCTAGCACTCCCATAAGCCGTGTGCTCAGCCTGGTGGCCAGCATGACATCCTCGAGACTCTCCTCAGCCCACTCTCCAGCCCACCCCTACTGCCAGCCTAGTTCCTTTGGTAATTATCTCCTAATTATAACTGAGGCTTTCATTAATCTATGTAACTGCATTTATTCCATTTACAATACATTGACTTCCTCACTTTAGATCAGTAGCCACTTGGAGAATGTGATCCCCATGGCCCCTTGCAGATTAGATCATTACGATTCACAGGGTTTTTTAATTGGATGAGTTTGAGAACTGCTCGCCAGGTCTTTCTTTCTAGTGCGTCTGTAAGCTCTGCTGAAAATTGCCCAGCATCAGAGCAACAGCCACACTTCGCAACAAATCGGCGGTGGCTTGCCCGCACACGAGGGGCACTGGTTGAGAATCAGATCTTGACCTCTCACATGGAAGATCAGAATTTGACTCCTAAACACCATGATACTACAACAGTAAAATGAATAAAACAATAGCAGAGTCGAAAAACAAATGAACTGGTTAAGAACCACGAAAATACGATGGCCCTATGGCAGTGAACCTTGAAAAGACTGGGTCAGTTCTTGGTGTCCACTCAGTGCTTCACCAGGAGGAAGTGACCCCACAAGCCAATGGGAAATTCTCATCAGACTCAAATTGTTGGAGCAAAGTTGTGGTTTCAAAACAAGCCTTATAAGCACAATGTAATCTTGGAAGTGCTTCTTTTTCTGAGGGGTTTGCTCATTCAATGCCAGATCCATTGAGTACAGGCTGAGGCCTCTTCTTCCCCAAAACAAAGTTTCCACCTAATAGCATCTCACACCATCCTGGAGTTCCCACCGAGTCCACCAATTACCCAATTCCACAAGGTACTAGTTCTGAAGATAGGTGTGGAGAAGGTTCTAGACCAGGTGATTTGCCATCACCTGAGCCCCATTACGTTGATGATCAGTTCCCAAACTGATATGACCCACCACCCCATTTTCAGAGAGAAAATTCCCTAGTGCTCTTCTGGTAATTACAAACACGTGTACTCTATCACTCATAACTGAATAGAAGGTTTAGGTATCAGCTTTTGTGTGAAGTTTTGGTGGAGGCATATTGCTAAATTGCAAGGTTGGTATTTCAGAACCACCAGCCACTCCACAGGAGAAAGAGGAGGCTTTACACTCTAGTTCAGGTCGATTCTACCCTACAGGGTCACTAGGAGTCAGAATTGACTCAATGGCAGTCAGTGTTGTTTATCCATTTTTGCAGCCCCCTGGGTCAATCCAGTAACATCCAGGGAGGAGTATTACCCACTTTGGGAAACCCTGACCTAAATTTATAAAGTAAGGTTACTTTGAAGAATGATTGAGAGAAAATGCCTTGAAATTACGTAGACCGTGCTCAAAAAATTTCAGGGGAATCTCAATCCAGACAGACAGAATCATAACCATGAAGAAAACTTAACCCCTTCTGCTTCCGTGAGGTAAAAAGGACTGGATCTGAAACCTCCTTTCCGGCCATGGCATAGTGTTACCACCAGGGAGGTTAGAAAAATGCAGACAGAAGAGGACAGAAATATCTCCTGACAGTAAGTAAACCAGAGACCTCTAAGGGAAGCAGCTGCTTTGACCAACCCAGAGGGAACTTCATTTCCTCCCTCCAGGTTTGATGGGGTTTGGTTACCCTGGTTGTAGTGTTGCTGTCTGGAATGTCCTACTTCCTGGTCTTAAGAAGAAGAGTCAATCTTCTCACTTTTGCAAAAATCATTCCAGCTTTGTCCATCCATCCTGGGGTGGCACTTGAATGAACTTCAGAACCACTTGATTTGGTTTCTCTCTTCTTCTACATTGACTCAGAAGGAGGAACACCTGGCATTGGAAGCCCAAGCAGACAAGTGCAGTCAGCCTGCACCAGCCAACGAGGTGAGCTTGCTTGTTTGGGGGGAGTCCAAGTTCAAAACTGCTTCTGGAGCAGAGACCATAAACTTGGACTTAGAAATGGTCACGGACAAAGACCAAGCTGTGAACTTGATCATGGAGACCCTCTTGTGCAGTGGTTCTCAACCTTCCTCCTGTCTCAACCCATTAATACAGTTCGTCACGTTGTGGTGACCCCCCCACCCATAAAATTATTTCTGTTGCTGCTTCACAAATATGATTTTGCTACTGTGGTAAATTAGGTGATCCCTGTGAAAAGATCATTCGACTCCTATAGGGGTGGCAATCCACAGGTTGAGAAGCATTGCTCTAATGTACTCCCCTTCCTAGTTTATGAATATCAAGAGAAAGGCCCTTGACAAGATAGATGGACCCAGCAGCTGCAATAATAGGCTCAAACCTCAGAAGCATTGTCAGGAAGGCACTGGACTGGACACTGCTTTATGCTGCTGTACCAGGGCACCGAGCAACAACAACAACAACAACAACAACAACAACAGTTACTAACTGCATTTAGACCCCCTGGTAGCACTCCCAACTAAGCTGCTGAGAGGCCCTGAGTCTACCTACTCATTTTACTTTTTTGTTACAAAGGAATTATGCAAGCTTCTGGTTGTAAGCTTCATTTCTAAAAGAAGAATTGTTAAATATCACATTCTAGTATCAAGATTCATCATTTACTGGTCCCAGGTCAGAATTCTTATCTTCACACTCTTCATGCTATCAGGAAATGTGTTGACTGGGTAACGGGGGTTTGAACTGTGTGTGTTTTCGCTTGTCTATTGCTCCACTGTCGGCAGAGAGGTAAAAACTTCCTTAATGAATGTCCTTTGTGGGAGAAATACAAATAGGACCCTGATTACTAAGACCCTTCAAATATGAGGGGAGGAATCTTCCAGGCTTCACAGATGGAGATTTCTTTTCATTTAGGTTGTTAAAGTTGATCACGAAACTTGGACTGAACTGAATTTCATGTGTACCTGAATTCTCTCATTGGATCACTTCAGCCACTAGGAGGTAGACAGCATGCATCCCCCATTGCCTGAATGCCAATGGCCTTCCCACCAAGTGATTCCTCCACCTTGCCTCTGCGTCACCTCAGAGTGGATCACTTAAGCACAGATGTCAAGTGGCTCACGAAAGATCCCAGGGTTCATTAGAGAAAGTCCTAGGTCTCAGACTCACTGTTCTGCCACCCCAGCCCCCCCCCCCCCCAGAGCCACAGAAAATCGGGAAGGCCTGGGGCAGAACCACCAGCTTCTACTTCCCAGCCCAGTCCAAGGGAACTCGGGACTCCCACTCCCAAGTCAATGCCGATTCAACTACACAGAACCACCATCGCTCCTCTTTATCCTGACAACTGCGGTAATTCTGCTGACCTGCAGAGTCACAGGCTGACACAGGAAGCCCAGCGGAGTGACTCCAGGCCCATCGTGAGGCTGCTCAGGGTCAGACACCATCAAGATAGGAGGTGCTGGAGCCAGAACCATCCAGCTTGGCCCTTCTGGGTGTCTCAGGGGTCTGGTTCCTCCCCAAGGTCCTGGGACCTTTCCTGGGCCCATTGTGCCTGGAATCAGGGTTCTAAAAGTGACCCCAGCTTGACATGGGTGTCAGGATCAATACTTCAACATGAAGTCATAGCATCTCTTTAAGGGATGGACTTAAAGAGTTGGACTCCCTCTCATACGCATCATCTTGGTCACGCCCCTGGCCTATGATGGCTCCCTGTTACTCTGCAAGGTCAAAGCCCCATGGGAGCAGGCACAAGACATCTCCATCCAGGATCTCAAGACTTGCCTGGAGTTCATAGAGTCACCTTTGAAATTGGGGTGTGCCCTAGACTAACCCCAAGTGGCCCTGGCAGCCTCTCCCTCCCGCTGGCTACAGATTACTGGGACTTGCCTTGGGGTCAGGACTCTTAGCACTTCGCAACATGCCAATCAGCTTAGTACAAGTCCCCATTTCCCAGACAGGAATTGAAAGCTTCGAGATGTGAAATCTCAGCCCTTGTACCGAGCCAGTAGTGGGCAAATGACAGCATTAGCATTCCTTCCCTGAGCTGGTGTCATCATCTGGCCCTGCTCTTCTCTTGGCCCTTTGCAGTGGAGATGCAAGGTCATCCTCATGGTCACTGTCACCCAACCAATGCATCTTCTGCCTCTGCAGCAGGCTCAGTTACGAGGTGTCTCAGACTCACAGAGCCTCATAACTGAACATATCATCAAAGGAAAGCCAATAAAAGCTCCAAAGACTCAAACTCACTGCCACCGAGGCTGACCCATAGCAATCCCATAGGACAGGGTAGAAGGGACCCTGTGAGTTTCTGAGACTATACTTCTTTGCGGGAGTAGGAAGCCCTGAAGAGCCGCTGGTGCTTTTGAACTGCTGACTTTATAGTTAATGTGCAACCACTATGCCATGAAGGCTCCTATGGGACATAGGCGTAGACACAGACAAATCAGAGCGGGAGGCAGGATGAATCAGAGCGAGTCACATCTGCTTCTGAAGGCTGGTGGTGTCTCAACTTGGGGAGATGGGGTGAGGACTTCTTAGGCTGAGTTTGGAAGAAGCATTCTCCCACAGAGAGGAGAAGACGGGCAGGGCTTCTTCGCACTGTGGGAAATCTTCTGGACCCTTCTGGACCCTCTATGAGTAATGTCTCTAAGCATATGCAGGAAATCCCAAGAGTTTGGAAGAAAATTAATGAAATTAAAATACAACTGCCAGCATTGACAAAACTGATTTACAGTCTACTTGTATACACATGGTGGTCGTTAGCTGCTGTCCAGTTGGCCCTAACTCATAGCAAATCCAAGCACAACAAAACGAAATCCTGCCTGTTCTCAAGTCAGCCCCATGAGGGGTTACACAACGGACCACTGTGACCCACAGGGTCATGAGTTGATGTTTCAGAAAGAGATCACCAGTCCTTTCTTCTTTGCCCATCTTAGTCTGGAAGCGCCACTGAAACCTTTTGAGCAGCCTCACAACACGCAAGCCTCAGCTGCACATGAAATGTTTTGGCTGGGAATCAAACCTGGGACTCCTGCACAGAGGCAATAAAGCTCCTGCAGACCCAGCACTGCCTCCAGTATGCATATACAAAGGGCCTTCCTGGGAGAATGGAATGAAAAATAATGAGATTTCAGAAGCCGGTGGATGACAAGGAAAGTCCACAATCCATTTTCAGGGTCCCCCATGTGGATTAAGCCTCCCGTAAATCCCCTCGGTCTATTGATCAGGGATGCACCGTGAGACAGAAGGGATTGCAAAGTGGATTACTGCAAAGGGGCTTAGGTTAAACTTTCACACCCTATCTTTTATTCCCTCTTTGGACCAATTTCAAATTTGTTTTAGTTTTTATTATTTTCTGTTTTCTTTTTGATTAAGGCTTTTCTCTATTTGTTATCATCATTGTTGCTTTGCTTTGTTTTCCTTGATATGACATTTAGGATCAATAATTCTATAGAGAATATAACTGGATTAATAGTTTCTTAGGGCTACGGTTGTGAAGGTTGGGGTGGGGAGCTAAAAATAATGAAAACATGAATGAAGAAAATGTTCTAAAGTTGATTGTGGCAATGAAATTTATGACATGTGAATTATATGTCAATAAGACAGTTATAATTTTGAAAAGTTAATAACAAATTTCACACTTTGAAGTCCTCTTGTATAACATATAGTATTATGTAATAATATGTTCACAGTTATATATATAATATTTAATGTATCTGTTCTTTATTCATGTTAGAAGTAATATAACAAATATAGACATGCCTCATTTAATTGTACTTAGTTTTATTGTGCCTTATCAATGTTGCCTTTTTTTAGCAAATTAAAATTTTATGGCAACCCTCCATTTTTCTAACAACACAGACTCACTATGTATTTTGGTGTCTCATTTGTCATAGTATTTCTAACTTCTGCATCATGTCTGGAATACCACACAGACTTCAGGAGACTGTCCACATAACTTTTCAACGCACTGGGAAACCAAGACACATGTGAGACTTGCTGTATTTTGATATTGGCAGTGGCCAGGAAGTGAACCCGCCATCTCTCTGAGGTCTGCCGGTACATTTTCCACATCATCATAGGCATAATGGTATTTTGAGAGAACTGCAACAACTGTACTGAGAAATGAAGCCACCTTTGAGTTCAATCCAGGGCCACATCACAGGTTCTGCTCACAGAACGGTGGCTGTCCCTGTTCATCCCCAAGCAAGTGCTCAATGTAGACTCAAGTCTCATGCAAAGATGTGTGTTTGATCCAACCCCACATTCCCTGGGGTGACGTGGGCACTAATTTAAAGCTGTGGCTTTGGAGCAAGAGTCAGCAAACTACAAATTTTACAGCTCGTCTCTGTCAATAAAATGTTATTGTCTCAGAGACATGTCATGAGTTGGTCTACTCCTGGATGGTGTCACACTGCACATTGAAACGCAACTCTATTATGAGTCCATTTTACTTTTTTTTATAGTTTCTTTGGGGGCAATGAGTGGCTCACTGGTAGGATTCCCACCTCTCATGTGAGAGACCTGAATTTGATTCTTAGCCAATCCATCCTCAGTGCAGTCACCCGTCCTCGGTCAGTGGAAGCTCTTGTGTTGCTATGATGCGGGATAGGTTTCAGTGGAGCTTTCAGACTAAGGCAGACTAGGAAGAAAGGTGTGATGATTTATTTTACACAATCAGCCAGTGAAAACCACAGTGGATCATGGGGCTGGTACAGGATCAGGTAGAAGTTCTTCCTTTTGTTCCTAGAGGTGTCATGAACTGGGGGGTGGGGGTGGGGGGGTGGATTCACCAGCAGTTCCCAATAACAGACTTTCTCGAACCTGCTGGCTGGCAGCAATCACTTCCTGAATACTGTGGCAGCATTTGCTGTCGGAGCAGGCTACCTCACCCATGGTACTAAAGAAATGCAATGATATCAACACTGCATATGCATACACCATCTGGACAATATGGAATCATCACCTCAAGATATCATTTAGCCTAGTCCTTATTGCCTGGGCAATTTTGATTTCTCAGACCAGCAACTTGTTCCATCTGCTATCAGAAAGCCACCCCCCCCCAGGGAGGCTCCCCAAGGTGCCCTGCCTTTCAGGCCTGCCCAGCTTCCTAGCACGAGTACCTGGGACTCCTGGTGTTCAATATGCAAAGCCCTCTATTTGCTTCTGAGTGGGAGACAATTTGGTGGGTGGGGGGGTAGATATGTCCTTCATTCACAAAATAATGGAATTTAAGAAAGATTAGATAGATAGA
Organism: Nesogale talazaci; assembly: GCA_004026705.1. Classification (NCBI taxonomy): domain Eukaryota; kingdom Metazoa; phylum Chordata; class Mammalia; order Afrosoricida; family Tenrecidae; genus Nesogale; species Nesogale talazaci. The sequence continues at coordinate 35,051 of PVJH01014160.1, forward strand.
TTAGCTAGCTAAATCGCTAGCTAGCTAGATAGAACAAACCAAACTGGGGATCCATCATGAGGCTGAAATTTACATTCCCAACTTTAAAAAGAGACAAGCCAGGGTTGTGCTGGTTCTGGTGTTTTTAAATCCGTCCCACCCCTGCATCCATCACCAACTTTGCACCCACACTCCATCTTGTTTCTCCTCCACACACACACCCTCAGCCTTCGGAAATGTTCAGTGTGATCACATGGAGAGCTAATGTGAGCAGCTGTGGCGGCAGAAGTGTTTTTCTTCCCTTTTTTCAACCGCTTCTGTTTTTTGTTCGGGTGCCTCCTCCCACTTTCCCTCCCCTCCCAGGGAACAAAGTTGGGGGTGGGGTGGGATGCCGAAGTACAAAGCCGTGCTTGTTTGAAAAAATTGAGTCAACCTGGGCTCAGGGCCAACGTTAATTCTAAAGACCCATTTTGGAGGCTAGGGACTTAAATGGAATACAGTATAGGTCTGCCCGTTTCGGGGACACCATGTCCCCGGGGCAGTGGGGACAAGAGCTTCATTTGATTGGGCTGGCCGCTACGTTTGGAAGATTTGAGGCATGCTAACAATTAAAACCACTCCTCATGGAGCTCAACCCTCTCCGAGACGGTAGCGTTTGAAAGGATTCGTGATTTGAGCCGATTGGACGCCGGATGTTGCCCTGCATGCATCTTTCAAGCCTGTTTCGGCGTCCTTGCTGCTCTACACTGCTGCCGAGGTAACTCCAACCCATAGTGGCTTCGTGGACAACAGGACTAAATACCGTGCCGTCCACGCCCTCTTTATGAATGGGGATGCACTTGGGTCCACGGCCGTCTCTCTTGCGGCAAACTGAGTCTGACCTTTCTGGAGATAGCATGAAGCCAGGATTTGCATGCTCTTTGGAGGAACAGCCAACCCGAGGGGCTGCAAAGCAGCCCTGGTAGGGTAGTGGGTTACGTGTTAGTTTGCTATCCCAAAGGTCAGAGGTTAGAACCCACCGGAAGCTTGGTGGGAGGCAGATGAGGCTGCCTGGAGGAGCCGTCCCACTTAGCCCTGTAGGGTCTCTGTGGGGTGGAATGAGCTCCCTGGTGGTCTGCTTTGTAAAACCAGGCCAAGTTCCCTTTCACTGCACATCCGTTACCATGCGTCGGGAGTTGACTCACCAGTCTCGCCCCACAGCGTCCTCTCCAGTCTTGATTTATAACCTCTTCCTTCTTACTTTAGGAACCCTGCTGGCATAGTGGTTACACTACACAAGGTCAGCAGTTCAAAACCTCCCATCGCTCTGCTGGAGGAAGTTGGGGCTTTCTACTCCTGTGAAGAGCTATAGTCTCAGAAATTCACAGGGGGTAGTTCTACCCTGTCCTATAGGACCTCCACCAGTTGGAATCTTCTGGTAGTTACATAATCTCTTGTCAAATTGAGAGTCTCAAGAGTGATGGTGTATACTTTAGACTAATGGGTCATACCTAGACGACCTCATTTGGTGGTGCTAAGGAGATAAAGGGCCCGTTGGAGGCAGGGCACATGTTTACTCCCTGGGAGACATTGCAGCTGATAAGAAACATGGAGCTATGCTAGTGCCCTCAGCTGGAGAAGCCACGTGGAGACCCCTGCCAGCACTGAGATGCTTACAATGCCACTCGATTCACAAGACTCCCCACCCACTGGTCTGTGATCTTCCTGAATTCGGTGTCATTGCATGTGTTTCCTGAGTCTGAAGAGGACTTTATGGATTGATATTTGTAGATGAACTAATATCAGATTTATGGACTTGATCTGGATTGGGCTTGGATGTTTTCTTAATGTACAATTACTCTTTATATAAAGTTCTTTCTTACACATATATGATATTGTCTATGAATTTATTTCTGTAGTCGACCTAGACTAACACAAATCCACTCAATGTCAGTGAGGTTTTTGAGTTTTTGTTTGCATATATCATCTCAATTAATTCTCACCATCACTGAATGAGGTGATGTCTCTGGATAATTCCACTAAATAGAGAAGACTGAAGCTCCAAGAAGTTAAAGGGCATACTTCAGGTCACTCAGGAGGAAAAAGTATAGCAGGATTCCAATATAAGAAGGGTTTTGGGGCTGAGTCCCGGTGGCGTAGTGGTTGTGCGCGGGACTGCGGCACACTGGGACGGAGGTTCAATTCCAGCAGTGGGGCTGGGCCTCCTACTCCCACCACCAGAGAGCAGTGATGCCCAACAAAAAAAAAAGAAGGGTTTTCAGGTACTGCCTCTTAACCACCATGTCTGTCAGTTAACCAAAATTTCTATGCAATTCTTATACTAGGCTCCCCAAATCTCATGCATGCTCGGTTGGTTTTATTAAAAGGTAACAGTACTCTTTTCCTTGGGCTGTAGTTATAGAATAGCACAACCTAGATTACTTAAAAAGAGTACATTCACTGCTGCACGCCGCACAGTTTTTAAAACCCGAAGCTCCAAACCAAGATGTTAGCAAGACTGTGCTCTCTCTAAGGCAGTGTTTCCCAAAGTGGCTGATAGCACCCTCTGGGGGCAGTGGAATGGATGCATAGGGTTACAAAAGTAGATACCTACACTTTATCCCAGATTATGTATGGGCTATAGTACAAACGTTTTCCATTGCAATTCCAGAAGGGGCCACTTGCTGTGAAATAAGACACAGACAAGACTCCTCCTGCAGTTATTTCATTGATGCATGATACACACCTGAAAAAATCCTTCATTTTTCAGATAGCAACGTGATGTCAAACCAATAGATGGTCTATTATCAATGTTCAAAGCAGTCTTTGAATTCACTGCTCTAGTAATTGACATCTAAAAGTTGATTTTATCTGACCTCTGCCTTTACTTTTGTTCCCTGCAGTTTTGAGGTTTTGTCTGAGATTCATGCATCATGATATTACAGACTAAGGAACAGGATATGCTTAAAGTCACTCCTTTTGTTTAGAAAAATATTTTAACAGTTTTATTGGCACTTCACCTACTTAAGAGACAATTTTATAGTTCTTCCATATCAAGAATAGGTGTACAACTTTTACCACAATTTTAGAATATTTTGTTTCCTTCCATACTCATTGTTATGTATGTAACTGTTCATCAGTTTTGGCAAAAATATACAACAGAACATTCTCCAATTCAATAACTACTACATATATAAATAAGTGTCATTGATTATACTCTCTGTGTTTTATAAGCATTATTGATCTCCCCCTCCAAATTGTCCCACCATCATTATCAAAAACTCAATAACTCCTCAGTAAATACTTCCTCCTCAACCCATGGTAAGCATAGGTCAGGTTTGGTTTCTTTTATTTGTTTTAGTAGTTTTCTTGACATAATATTCACATATCATACACTTCCATACTGTGAAGCACCTTTTTAGAGAGACAAAAGTGGGAGGCCACGGACATTTTTTTAATGGGGAAACTCATAATTAAAATGATCATCTAGCATCCACATGGTTGACTTGGCCAAGGTTTTCTGGTATGACCACCCTAAAAAGGAAACAACAAAAGATCATCTAAACCCGACTGCTGATGGTGTGAACAAACAAAAGAGAGGAGCTGGAAGTTCTGTGAGCAAAGAAAGGGCCAGGGAACTTAGCTTGAGAGGGCGGGGCAAGAAGTCCTGCTTGCATTAGTGGCAAAGTGGGTCACAGTAAGAAGTGATCACCCCATCCGCTTAGGATGCTCATTCCTTTTGGTACTTGACATAACTTTGGGTATTCAAATATGACTCCCTATCTGCCTATCATAGGGAAAAGATGGAATATTTCCAGTTTAATCTGTTGATTTTGTTTTCACATCTTGGCCTGGAGATAACTCCACATGGAATGAGCAAAAGGCCATATATAGCAAACCTGTTAAAGTGAAAAACCTCACAGCCATTAAGTCAGTTATAAGTCACATCAACTTTATGTCGGGTTTTCAAAGCTATGAGTCTTTACAGAGACAGCCTCAACTTTTTCATTCAAAGTAGCTGGTGGGTTTGAACTGCTAACCTTGTAGTTAACAGGCTAAGACTTACACAATAGCTCAATAGCTTCACCGGGCTATTTTTTCCCCTTTTGTCTCTTACATTTCTTAAAATTGAAAGAAAAAGTAATAAATATCTATAATCACAAATTTGTATGTATATGCTACACAAAACATGCATGATGGCTTTAGTGGGTTACATGCTGAGCTGTCAACTATAAAGCCAGCAATTGGAGACCATCAGCCATTCCATTGGGAGAAAGATGAAGTGTTTTACTCCTGTAACACATAACGTTTCAGAGGCTGCTTCCTCTGGCATGGGTAGCTGATGGCACCAGGTCAGTCCGTGTTCCATTTGGTTGTACATAGGGTTGCCATGGGTAAGAACCAACTCAATGGCAAACTAAGAATAACAACTCATTGCAGTCTTAGAAACTCATTGGGGGTAGTTCTGCTCTATCCTATAGCAGTGCTATGAGTAAAAATTGACTTATAGCATGGATTTATTTGTTGATTTGTTTTGCTGTTAGATTTAAGAGGCAGGTTCTCTCAGGGGTAGATTTCTTACATTCCATGAGGGTACCCTGGGTTTGATTCCAATCAATGCCCCTCATGTGTAGCACCAGCTTTCAAGAGAGCTTCCAGACTAAGTCAGACGAGGAAGAGAGGCCTAGCAACCTAAATATCTACCAGTGAAAAGCCTATGGATCGTAATGGTTTGATGCACAACCTATCATGGGGATGACACAGGACTGGGCAGTGTTTTGTTCTCTTGTGCATGGGGTCACCAGGAGCTGACTTCTAGTAGGTTACAGGATACATGTAGTACATGTACATGTTTGATATATGTTGTGGTAGTTACATAATCTGGTGTCCACTTGAGACTATTATGAGTCAATGAGGTGGTGTTTAGACTGTTGATCAGGCCACAGATTGATGACTTCATATGGGGACACCACAGAGATAAATAGCTCACTTGTGGCCAGACCCAAACTCTCTGCTTTGTCTTCGTACTACTGAAACACATGGAGCTACGCTAGAGTCGGAGAGTTGAAGGAGACACATGGAGACCCCTGATAACGCTGTGATGCCTACAGTGCCATTGGATCCACAAGACTTCCCACCCACTGGCCTGTGATCTTCCTGCATTCGGCATCATTGCATGTGTTTTTGGAGTCTGAAGAGGAATTTACAGACTGGTATCAGACATATGGGCTAATATCGGACTTCTGGACTTAATCCGGACAGGGCTGGGGTGTTTTCTCAGTATATGATTGCTCTTTTATATGAAGCTCTTATACACATATGAATGTCTCTGGATTTGTTTCTCTAGCCAACTCAGATTAATATATATATATATTAGCATATAATATATATATACACATATATACACACATCCTTTTTCTTTTAAAATATATATACACATGTATACTGATTTTTTGAAACCAAGTTGATTCATAAAACTCAAAATGGCCTTATAACTTCATTAAAAAACTATCAGCCCTTCTTTTCCTTCTTTTTTATCAGCCCTTCTTTTTTAAGGCCTTCAAAAATTGGTGAAAATATCAAATTATTTTTAATTCTATTTTTCCATGAACTTTTTGAAGTCCTCTCAGGCATCTAATAACATCCCCTTTGGGTTCTCAAGGGCCCAGCAGGATTTCAGCCACACTAACCTGCCCTCAGGAAGGCCTGTGGCAATCAGGCTCAATATAGTGAGGATGAGATAGACTTTATCATTTTTTACTCAGTAACCAAGTCAGCTTGCCTGAGTCATCCCCCTTCCACAAACAAACAAACAAACAAACAAACAAACAAACAAACAAAAAAGCAAATTCTGCGAGTAGCAAATTTCCAGAAATTTCCAAATGGCATACACCCTCTGCAGTGGTGCCCTGAACCAATTTTTGAAACAAATATGTAAAACAATCAGACTTGTCGCTGCAACATGTTCCCCAGAATGAGGCTGGCTCCTCACACCCAGCCAGCGATGCACACGCACAACTTTGAGACCCCACATGTCCACAACTGAGAAAGTGCTAGAAGGCCTCCTGCATCTGCAAAACCATCCCTTCTGGAAAGACTTTTTGTTTGTTTGTTTTGTTTTTCGGGGGGGCAACACTGCCCTCTGGTGGTGGGAGTATGAGGCCCAGCCTTTGCTCCATGGAGCTGGAATTGAACCTCCATCCCAGTGGGCCACAATCCCGCGCACAACCCCTACGCCACCGGGGCTCAGCCCCTGGAAAGACTTTTGTTACTGAACAACAGGTACCACCAAGGCCAGGGAGCCTCTCCTCCTGGGCACGCCCTCCAGGCTACTGTATAGAGAAAAAAAATACACTTTACAAAGATCATGCCCTCATGTGTGTCAGTGTGTTAAGGGAGGTCTTACTTCCAAGAGAAAAGCAAGACAAGAGAAAATTTAAATCAACAAGGCCTCAAATTGGTTTTAATGGAACCCCCATAGCAGCTGAGGACAGAGAGAAAGGTAACTATTTAAGACCAGCCTCGGTGGGCCTCAACTAAAAAGCGGGTGGGCACATCAGCTTCCTTAATTGTGGCTGATGGCAGATAACCCCTAGCACGCCCCAGTGTAATTCATCTCTGTCTCCCCAAATTCTTGGGAAACATTCCATTAAGGTTGTTACACACACAGTTGAACTTGGTCAGAACATATGCACCATCTTTTAAAGATAGAAAACACTGTTCCTCAGTGTTTTAAAGCAATAATTTCCTGTTATTTCTCAGGTCATTCACTGAAATGCCAGTTCAATGAGGAGTGTCTCGTGCACAGGAACAAATGCATGCTCTATTAAGTACAAAGTTACCAAGGGACCAATAACAGCCAGCCCATTTCATCCTACCCCAAAGATAATTTTTCATGGACAATAAAATGGTGAAAACAATGAAATGAAGACTTCTAGTTAAGACTCAAATAAATGAGACCAGATTTTGTCAGACAATTAGAAATAATGCTTCAGTTCTGTGTCTGGGCCCTGCAGTAGTGATGCCATGGCTGAACGTTCTGCTGCTAACTTGAAAGTGAGCAGTTCAAACCCACCCAGAGGCCCCAGAGAAAGTTGTGGCCATCTGATTCCATGAAAAATTAGAGCAGTGGTTTTCAACCTGTGGGCCACGACCCCTTTGGAGGTGGAACGACCCTTTCACTGGGGTCGTCGGATTCATAGGAGTAGTCAAATGACAGCGATGAAGTAGCAACAAAAATAATTTATGATTGGGAGGGGGTCACCACCCCATGAGGAACTGTATAAAAGGGTCATGGCATGAGGAAGGTGGAGAACCACTGGTTTTGAGTCTTGGAAACCTTCTGGATTCGTCGGACCCTCGCCTTTGGGTTGCTGTGTTCAGAACCAACTTGGTGGCCGTGGGTTTGCTTTGGCTCTTGCGTGTCAGTTGCCAGCTATCTGAGGAGTCATCCCATGATCATGGCGTTCTACGTCCGTCATTGATGAACCGAAGTCATTTAGGGATGATTCTGTGACACAACTTGTGCTTTTGATCAGTTTTATTAGCAACCATTTATCATTTCTGAATTGTATTAAACTGTCACTGATAATTTGCTCTATTAAAAAAAAGATCCCCTTTCAAAGAGTCTCTAATTGACTAGGTTTCACCAGGGAATTCATGGATCAAGGAGCAACAGTCGGAGGATACAATCTGAAGTGAGTCAACACTGTCACAAAAACAGCTATGAGTATCAGGTGCCATGGAGTGACTGCAACCTCATGAGAAGTCCACAGGACACAGTAAAATGACCCCATGGGCTTTCCAGGACTGGACATGTTTACAAAAGCAGATAGCCACATTGTATGCCCACAGAGCAGCTGGTGGGTTTGAACCGCTGACCTTTTGGTTAGCAGCCAAGTGCTTAACCACTGTGGCACCAGCGTTATTCCGATGTTCCTTCTTAGGAGGTGGCAAAATTGGTCATGGTTGAAAACCACTGCACTAATTGACATACTTTTTTTGTAGCAAATAGAAATCCTTGCTGCTTTTTAAGGCATCTGAGTTCTCAAGTTTTTGGCAGGCTCTGAAAAAACAATGCCTGGCTTTTCAAAATGCGTCCTGGTGGCGTAATAGTTATGAGTTGGGCTGTGTTTCACAAGGTCAGCAGTTCGAAACCATCAGTTACTCTGTCTAGTCTCATAAAGTCAGTCTCAGAAACTCAAAGGGACAGTTCTACTCTGCCCTATAGGGTGCTATGAGTTGGCATTGACTTTATAGCAGTGAGTTTGGGATGTGTGTGTGTGTGTGTGTGTGTGTGTGTTGGCTATCTTAAAGACTGCCTCTGGGAGCCTGAGGAGAAGATTGTTTACGGTGAAAGTCAAACACCTTTAAGTTACCAACCAAGAGAGATTTCTAATCCACAGCTCCCTCTGTGCCACTTTGGTAATGTCTTATTTTTCTTTTCAGTGCTATCCCACTTGCCATGAGGGGTTGAGGAAACAGTGATCAACCGAACCCTGGTGGCATAGTGGTTATATGCTGGTTTGCTAACCTCAAGGACTGTAGTTTGAAACCTCCAGCCACTCCTGGGGAGAAAGATGAGGCTTTCTACTCCCATGAAAACTGATAGTTTGAGAAATGCACAGGAACAGTTCTATTCTGTCCTAAGGGGTTGCTATAAGTCAGAATCCACTGGATGGCAGTGTGTTTGGTTTTGGGAAAGTTGACATAGCACCACATTTGCTTCAATGTCTACACCTTAAATTTGTATGAGTAAAAAAAAATTAAGGGCTTAACTTTTTAGTTTTTATTTTCTTCCTTCCCCCAAGGGTTTAAGTTTCATATTCACATTTTTTGCTCTGTAATTCAGAATTCTACATTGAGAGACCATGCCAAGAAAAGAAAAACATCAAACAAAAAGAGGTTTACTTTATGACTGTATTTCAGGAATGGGGAGTGAGGGTGATCTTCAGTATCATACAAATCTCTATGTGTATATTGCAGTCTTTACGTGGTATAAACAGTTAACCCTAACTGAAAGTCTACTAGCTGAAAGGAAGTAGATGGGCAACCACTCAAAGGCCCGCCCAGAAAGGCCTGGTGATCGATCTACTTCTAAAAACTCTACTCTGACACACAGGAAGTCACCAGGGAGTCTGAGGGGACTCAAGGACAACTCGCTTTTTAAAACTTATTTTATACTAGTGTACATGTGTGACACATACATAGGTATATAATCTGTTCTGTACAAGGCAGTGTTGGTAGTAAATATCATGGTTCAAAGTGATGAGACCCTTATCATCTTAGCATCATAGGTCAGTGTTGGCCTATTAACCACAAGGTCAATAGTTCAAAACTGCCAGTGGCTCCTTGAAAGAGAAAATGAGGGTTTCTACTTCCATCACGTTTTATAGTCTAGGAACTCACAGATGCACTTCCGCTCTGCTTTGGAATGGCCTCATCAAGGAGAATATCATATAGTCCATGGACATGACAACTATAGAACTATACAAATACCTACAATATAAAGTAGCTTCCAAGAAATGCCATGGAATGGGAACAGCACAAATCACTTCAGGAATGCAATGAGCTGGGGGCTGACATCCTGCTAGTTTCAGAGAAGAATCTCCACTGGACTCATGAAGAATGCACTTGAGATGCATTTGAGTGTGGGTTGCTTGGAAGGAGCGCTTTAGAAACAGAAACGACTTGAGATAAGGCATAGAGAGGCACGTGGAGAAGGGGTGTTAGGGAGGGTCCCGGGTGAGGGTGTGTGTTTGGGCTGGTCAGTAGGACGGAGTACCCAGGAGGGAGAGAACATTGTAAGAGGACCAGTTTGGTTCTGGCCATCATCACCAGTTAAGGCAGCAGCAGTTCCTGATTAAAAATAGCCTTTCCCGGGATATATGTTCAGAGAGTTTACATTTGCTATTTCTGTTGCCCTCCAATAAATAAATACAAGTTTGAGGTCCCGTTGAGAAACAAGCATCTTTCTGTGAAGCGATGGATCCCAGCTGCCCGCATAATCTCAGCTGACGGCTGACTAAGTCGCTTTCTGGAATCAATCACCCTCACACTCCAGCCCCCGTGCGGGCCTCTTGCAGGGGTGAGCAGCTATGTCAAACAGTCCAGGCAAAGTTTTCCATACAACTGCTTTGGGAAACTAGGTCATTTGGAATCATCCAAGAGAACCTTCTTTGCACAAATCATATCATCACACGCGGAAGCGCTTCCTTTCGCTCTTTCTGGCGTTATCTGCATTGTGTCATGTTCCAGATAGGAAGGGATGCAAGATTGTCCCTTGTGTTTTTCCCTTTCTATGAAGACTATGCATGCCTCTTGAATTAAAACATTGTCTCCCCTGACCCTCCAAAGATACCCAGATCCAGTCATGTTTCCCTTTTAGAAGACATCTCCATTTTAACCTATTGAAGATCTTTGCTTATTTCATTACAATCTGTGAAAGATTTGTTTCTCTCAAAATTCCTCTGCTCACTTCAACTTATCTTCTAAGAGTGCCTGTGCATCTCCATAACACTCAGCACACATGTTTACAACAGGCTGCTTCCTTGTTGATGAGTCCCAATGTTGGCAAAACAACTTGAAAGGAGAAAGGGTCTACTTGCATTAGTACAACATTGTCTGGCACTCGCATGTGATCTCTCTCTCTGTTTCACACCCCTGTTGAAAATCAGGTCTAAAACACTCTTCTTTCAGTAGTATCGCATCCAGCACAGTAAATATTTGTTGGACAGAGTCGGAATCAAGCCTATCTTTATTGGACTCCATGCCACAGTGGCAGTTTCCCTCATTATACTACTATTTCCCATGATAGAAAAGCCTCTGGAAAATGTCAAATATGACTCCCCCTTTGCTTGGACTCTATACAAATATCGAAACAGGACAGTTCCATCTTGGGCATTCCCTGTGAACCTGGGTAAGGTCCCCTGTTAACTAAATGGCAAACTTGCCAATTGTGTAGATGTTTTCATATTCAACAGTCTTCACAGTCTGGGAGAAAATATCAGGCCAGCGGAAAAATCATTGACGGACACCTGCTGGCTCTGTCTTCCCCTTACAAACCCATATTATTTTGTGTTAACAAGGGAGCTGATTCAGCTTCTCATTTTGCATTTGAATGACCATGAAATCAACATTTTTCATTAACATACACTCAGGAGGTAAACAGAAAAAAACAACAACCAAAACACTCTGTTTAGAACTTGAATTTCTTCTCAGTAAGGATGGATTGCCAGGAGTCCTGGTGGAACTGTGGGTTAGGCACTAGATTGCTTAAGCACAAAGTCAGTTGTTCAGATCCATCAGCTGTTCCTTGGGAGAAAGATGAGGCAGTCTGCTTCAGTAAAGATTGACAGCCTCACAAACCCCATGCAGTGTTATTATGAGTCAGAGCAGAGTCTGTGGCAGTGGGTGTAGTGTTTTTGGAATGGTGAATTTTATTCTCTGCAGGAAGAGATGAAATTGTCCTGAAAACTTCTGCATATAAACATCCTATAAGCTTGCTACTTACAGCATGTGGCATGTTGCTATGCCTCTACCATGTATAGCTCCTGCAACAGGCTGGTAGGCTGCTACGTGATCATTTAGAACCAACTTCCCCATACAATTTCTAAATAAAGCAGAACAAATTTGTCCATCCATCTGGACTTCCAGAAGTTGTAGGTTTATGGAAGGAAACCATGCTAGGGTACAGAATTTTTTTTTGCTGTTTTTGTTTTGGGGGCATCACTGCCCTCTGGTGGTGGGAATAGGAGGTCCAGTCTTTGTTCCTGTGGAGCTGCTGCTGGAATTGAACCTCCATCCCAGTGGGCCGTAGTACCGCATACAACCACTACGCCACTGCTTCCCTGAGGACATACAGACTTAGAAACTCTGTTGGGTCAAGTCAGAACTAACTGAACAACAGTGGGTTTTGTTCGATTGGTCAGTTTACTTTTTATCTTAAAAACAAAACAAAACAACTGTTAAAAAACACTGTTAACAGACCTTAGAATCCATTTTGAAAGATGTGCAAAACTTTATTGGGAGATGTGAAGAAGATCTAAACCAGGGGTCCTCAAAATTTATAAACAGGGGCCAAGTTCACTGTCCCTCAGATGGTTGGAGGGTCTGACTATAATTAAAGAAAAACACACAACTATGATCAAATTCATTGAGGGCCCGGAATGAGTTGACTGCTAAGCAGGACAAGCAGTGGTGGCAAAAACACCCAGCAAACCGGATAAATGGCCTCGGAGGGCCGCATGTGGCCCGCAGGCTGCAGTTTGAGGACCCCTGATATAAACAGATGAAGAGATATACCATGTAAAACAATGGGAAGATTACATGGTTGCCATAAATACACTGATTCTTGTGAAAGTAGCCTATAAAGTCATGACAACCCCACTGATAAATTTTTTAAAAATTTCATAAAAAGTGGAAAGTTGAATTTTGAAAGATTCAATTATAGCTCAGCTGCTTAAAGAAGAACACAAAGAAACTTCTCTTATTATAAGTGCAAAGACAGCACCACATTAGCAAAAGGAAGATAACATGGCAAATGAAACAGAATAGAGACCAGCGATGTATCCACTTGCACAGGGACAGTTCATATGGGGAGGAGGTAGTAAGTAAAAAACACTGGAAAGAAGAATGAACTATTACCTGTACAATGGTTTACATATAGCAAATATAATAAAAATCGATTCTACCTTATACTATACCCAATCACAAAATCCAGATGGAATAATGTGTAAATATTTTTAAACATGCATGTAGAAGGAAACACAGTGGAACAGAAGTTCATTTTTATGACTTTGGGGATAGGCAGAGTTTTTAAGCAATGTAAAAATAATAAGCATGCTTTTTACATATTGGTAACTAAGAGCTTATTAACAATAAGAAAGTGAGAAAAAGAGAAGATCTCTTCTGAAAAGTTGAAAGATAAGTCACAGAGAAGAAAACTATATTAGCCACACAATTAACTGATTAGTATCCACAAGGTATGAGAAAATGCCACAAATCCATCAGTGAAAGGCACAAATATCAATGGAACAGAAAACCCAAGATGTCCATTTTTGCTGTGGTCAGTCGCCATGGAGATAGATGATCCTGCCTCATGGTGACCCTATGTGTGCAGAGAACTATTCTCTGAGGTGCTTCTGGGTAGGCTTGAACCACTTACCTTTTGGTTGGTAGTTGAGCATTTAATTATTTACACCTTCCAGGAACTCCAAAATGACTAGTAATCTAGGGGAAAAAAATCTTTAACATCTCAGGGACTTTCCAGACACAACCCGCCCCCACAATAACCATTTTTCAGCTCTCAGATTTTTTAAAATTAGAAACTATTATAATCATAAACAGCCACTGGTGATGATACAGTGAAAAGGAAGAGTTCATTTGCTCCTAGTGAGAGGACAGATTGTTGCCCCCATTTGGAAAGCAGTTGGTGATGTAAAGCTAGTTCTCTGTGATAACAGAGTAATCATTCTGCTAAAAGAGTAATCATTTCTTCAAACAATAAGGTCACTAAAGCAGTAACAGGAGATTACCCCACCACCCCCGGCAGTTGTTTTGAACTCATAGTGACCCTACAAGAGAAAGTTGTCCCAGAGAGTTTGCCTCATCTATGCAGATAGCATGAGGAAATAAATGAATTTGGCCCCAAACAGCTTCAGATCTATCTCCACACATGTTCAGGATGAAAGCACAAAATCCTTACAGGCGCCTTGACCCACTTTGCAGGGCTAGGGTCCCAAGCTCCTCTTGCTACAACTTTCCATTCTTCAGGAAACTAATGGGAGATACCCCAATGGGGGCTCAATCCTAGAGCCCCAAAATGTTGATGTTGATCATATTCAGCCTAAATACATCACGCTGCCAACTTCCTCCAGTCACAAGCCTCAGAAAACACTTTTCATCTCAGAGGTGGATGATGAGGACACATTACTTTGGGAATCTCTTCAGAGTTCTGTCAAGTGGCTATCTCCTCACTCATCAATGATTTTCACAGTCCTTCTCAAACACGTGGTGTCAACGTTTCCCATTTAAAATCAAGGGTAGGAAGTGGTCATTTAAGTCCTTTCAAGTCTAATGCTTCATGCATCTTCATTTAACAAATGCTGTTAGCAATAACTATTTAGAAGCAGGTCTATTTTCTGGGCAATCTCACCGTGTTGTAAAGTAATGTGAAGAATGGTGAGCAAAAGCCATCAGACACAAGTGCATCCTATACAGTATGATTTTGTGTATGTAAAGTGTGAAAACAGGCACAACCTGATTGGCAGAACTTAGGAGAGTGGCTGTCCTTCTGGGTGGGATGGAGTTAGACAGAGGGGTAGCTAGCAGGGAACTTAAAGGGGCTTCCTAGGAGATGGCAATGGTCCGCCGTTTAATCTGAGAATGAGTTGATAGGAAAAGCTTTTTCCAAAGGTCCCCTCACGGTTTGTTTCCTCTTTTGTATGTAGACTGTACACCAATAACAAACTCAAAGTGATTTTACAATAGCAATGGTTCTTGCAAAACATCTACAAATATTTGTGACAAGACATTCCATCAGAGAACAGTTTGCTGGTAATCCAGCACAATAAATTTGCAAAATAGTAATAATTCATGGAACAGCAATGCCTCCCAGTTAGCCTCTGCATTCTGTTTCACATCCCCTGGGAACATGTCAAAATATGTCAATGAGAAAACTCAAAGGAAAATAAAGCAAGTGTTGCCTCGAAGCAAGTTCTCTGAAGGACATGGATCTTTGCTAATCACATCTTCAGTCTTTGGCTTCTTGTGGGATGGAACACGAGCCTGAAGCTCCACTGCCTTTGTAAAGCCCACCACCCTGGAAACATCCTGTTCTGGGCGACTGTGCAATAGCACATCCCTAAACCTGATGCACATACCAAACAGCAGAGTTTCTAGGCTACTTCCAACTTTCACTTCCGATTTTAAAAATATGTACAGAGCACTCCAAAAGCACCAGCTTCTTCTCTCTGTCTGGTGCAGGGGTGAGCGTAAGGATGGTGTCGGGCTGTGACAAAGGGGGGAGATGAGACCTGTCTCTTCCAACTCCCACTTCTCTCCAACATGGAGGGGGTGGTGGTGGGGTGGTGGCAGTGTGTCATATGCAGAGCTGACGATAGGCTCGAGGGATGCAACTTGCTGAAAGGTTGCTTTAAAGGCTTCATCTGGGTCGATCTGATTATAACAAAGGAGATGAATTTGAAATTTGGAAAGGCCATCAAAGTCATTAAGGATGTTCAAATGTAAGTGGATCCTTCATGCCTTCCTTCTTAATGAAGAAGAGAGAGAATGAAAAAGATGCTAGTAAGCAAAAAGGGACTTCAGAGATTCTGCCTTTTCAGTCAGAGTGCATTTAGCATCAGAATAAATTACCAAGATCAGCCAGGAGAGGTTGGCTTTACTCTTGAAATGGCTTAGGGACCACCTTACTCAACAGAAAGAGTGAATTGGATGGTCCACAAGGTCCCCCATTCGACTTACAGGTTCTTTGGTCATGTTGGAAAGAGACACACGCACCCACAAACAAAGCATGCCGTTTTAGGAGGAGACACACTTTTAGCCAGAGACCCTCTCATTCTAAGGATACAATCAGCCAAATCTGAAACACTTCCTACCATTCGGATTTTATACCATTATAAAGCATAAAATATTTTTAATCTCTCTTCAGCTACAATAGGAACCTGGGTGGGCAGTGAAAGAAAGGTGGGGCAGTCTGATTGACAGCCTCGGAAATCCTCTTAGGTAGCTCGACTCTGTCCTCGACTTGATTGGCATGCCTGTGGGTGTGTGTTTGGGTTTGGTTTGGAGTTAGTCTAAAGTATCCATTCTCACCAGGGCATTTTTGGCTATCCCAACTCAGGGCAGGGGGCCAGTGCTACTGTTATCTAGTAAGTTGAGGCCAGGGATGCTGCTAACCATTCTTCCAATGTACAGGGCAGGGCTTTCTCTCCAACACAGCATAAACTGGCTCCAGCTGTCCTTAGTGCTGACCTTGAGATGTCCTGCTCTAAAGAGCACTTGGAAAAGAAGAGGGACTTCTTTTATTTCCAAATGTCTCTAATGGCTCCAAATAAGAAAATGGACTATAACAGTCCTACGAAAACAAACAAATAAATACTATACAAATTCTACACGTGAACTATAACTCGAATTAAAAATAGACTTTGTTACAAGTTCAAATATACTGGATTTTTAAAATTTATTTCTATCCACTAGATAAATACCATATATTTACAAATATATTTTCTGAAAGTCAAATCCCAAGATAAGATTTAAATAGTCTTCCCCTTGTTTCATTTTTCTCAAAAGTAGGAAGCAATGTCTATAAGTTCAAATACTATTTTCAGTTGTGAAAACATGTACATCTTTTTTGTTAATCAACTCATCGATCGGTGTAATTGTCAGCTGTTAAATATCAAGGTATTCAACTAACATGTTTTAAAAAAGAAGAGAGTCCAAATTCATCAAGAGGAATAAAAGTCATTGAGTCCATTTTGACTCACATTGACCCTATGTAGGCTTTTAGACACCGTAAATCTTCATAGGAACATATATTTTTGTCTTTCTTCCATGGAGCGGCTGCTGGATTTGAACAGCCAATCTTGCTGTTATGAACCCAATGTCTAGCTCACAGCACCATCAGAGCTTCATTTGTTTTCTTTTTTTTAATTCTTTTTAAAGAAAATTTCCATCAGAGCTTCTTAAAGAGGAATACAGAGAACATAATTACCTACAGCAACAGAACTGAACAAAGAAACACCACTACAGATCATATAGACAATGGGAATAAATAGATTGTAAAAGAGCAGTGTGTTCTTTCCAATATTTAAGGGAAACATCATACCACATTTTAAAGTAATAATAAATAACCACAGACCAGGTTCTAGTTCAGTCTCCATCTCCCCATGGAGTCGCAGCAAAATGCCACCTATCTCCTGGCATCTCACAGAGAGATTTCCCTTCCTTCTCTATTTGACCTGGCCACAAAAATTATAAAGGAGGAAGCAAAACAAAAACCTGAAAATATTTGTGTGTGTGAAAATCACTTACACATATTTGCTCATTTATAATCCATGACTGTGCTAATCCCCATTTGGCTATCAGTCAATACATCCCCTCTCAATCTTACTTTCTATTCTCCCTAACACCATCTGCTTCGGCCTGACCAGCTTCTTCAGGATCCCACCAAAGAACCCTGCCATCATCTTTTCCACCCTTTTCAATACACCTGAAATTCAGATCTTCAACCGAGACACCATATAAGCCACAAAGCTTCACCCTTCTCAAAACTCTGACTGCACTTTATTCAGAACTTTACTTAATGACACTCGGTAGGCTTCCTTTATCTCAAATCAAGTATGTCCTTTCAGGTATCGCCTTCTTGCTTAAAACCCCCTTTAATGATTCTCTACGACAGTGGTTCTCAACCTTCCTAATGCCTCGATCACACATGTTGTGGTGACCCCCCAGTCATAAAATTATTTTCATTGCTACTTCATCACTGTAATTTTGCTGTTATGAATCGGGCACAGGTTGAGAACTGCTGCTCTAGGAAGAACATAGCATTAGCTTAGTTGTTTGCCTTCTGATCCATGCCTCTCTCCTAGCCTCAGCTCTCTCCACCTTCAGGTTACTTCCAACTCCCTGCCATGTCCAAACAGCAGCCTTGGCTCTTTCTTCGGCCTTTGCACATGCGTACCCAGGGTCTGGATTGTCCTCTCTCCAACAACCTGACCTTCATTCTCCTGAGTCCTCATCCTTCAGCCCTCAGCACAAGGGTAACCCCCTTCCTGTCATAGTAGGATATTTACCTCTCTAAAATTGGGTGGGGTTAGTAGGGGACGGTTGGGACGAGAGCTTCTATTGGACAAAGGGACCTCAAAAAGTTCATTGTAGAATTCCATTATCTTTTAATTTTAGTTTTCCACATGTTTTGGAAGCTTTCTCATGGTTCTAAGCCAACATTATCCACTTTATAATGTTAACATGATTTTTTTCTGGTTACAATTAGGTGGCTTGTTTGTGTTTTTAATATGCTTCCTTTTCTACTCAAATACCAGACATCTGAACATGAACTGAGTTTTATTCAGTGTTCATTAGACTGACTGGTGTATAGTAAATGCCCAACAATTATGTGATGGACGAATAAAGGTTTTTTTCATACGAAGTACAATTTACTAAGGTTATGTCCATAAAAAGATACCCTGGTGGCACTGTCAGGTAAATGTTTGACTGCTAACTACAAGTTTAGTGGGTCAAGTCCACTAGTGGCTTCCTAAGAGCAAGATGAGGCTATCTGCTACCACAAAGATTTACAGCCTCAGAAACCCTTTATACCCATAATAGCGTCTTTCTCAGTTGGAATCAACTCGATGGTGGTGAGTTTTTGTTATCATCCTAAAGAGTTCAGTGGTACGGGGATTTAGCACTTGAGCCCACCAGCAGATCTGAGGGAGACTATCTAGCAACCTGCTCCTGTAAACACCACAGCCTCAGAACTTTATCAGGTAGTTCTACTCTGTCAGACAAGGGTCTTGATGGAGGAGTGGTTATACACTGGGCTGCTAACTGTAAGGTCGGTAATTCAAAACCACCAGCCACTCCAAGAGAGAGAGAGAAATAGGGCTTTCGACTCCTGTAAACAGTGAACGGTTTCAGAAACTCACAAAGGCAGTTCTCCCTATAGGGGCTGCTGTGAGTCAGTATCAACCCGATGGCAGTGAGTAGAGATTGTCATACAAGGTCACTATGAATTGCCATCAACTCAGTGACACAGAGCAACATCACATTGTAAGCATGAAGGTTTCAAAGTATGTAAGATGACGCTTGTTTAGGTACTGCAAACCCTGGGATCAATTCTACTTAATTACGCAAGGCAAGTGACATCACTTTTAAGAGTATGAAGACGTTCAGCTCTGATTGTCATGAAATGACAGAACGTTCAGAGCCTAGAGGCACTTTAGAAGATATCTGATTGCTACGGGCACACACAGACCCAAAAGGTCATTTGAAAATCAGTCAGAATGTTCTTTCGTTACTTTCGTTGCCTTGAGCTTTTTTCTTCCGATGACAGTAAAATATTTTGTTCTTTCTAGTGAAACAGTGGTCCTTCTCTAAATCTTTGGAAGCTAGGAACACTCTCAGTGAAATGTATTCTGGCCCTACAGATCAAAAGGCAACTGTACTCCATTTCCACCATCGGTGTTAGGGTTAAATGGGCACCCAGCAAAATGCCCTGCTACCAGAATGTGCCCACCTCTTAAACATGGGGATCCCTCTCACATGTTCTGCACCATGAAGGCCAAGGCTCACTCAACAAGTATGTGGAGAATCCTTAAATGAGGCAGGTACTGGATCCGTCTCTCTAAGTCGTGTCTCTCTAAGACCAGATGGTGCCTTTCATTCCTAGCTTGCTCTGCTCTGAAGGCTACTTGGTGCCCTGCTGTTCATTGGGCAACCACTCCTTTGTCTGCAATTGCATTTGAATGAGGAACCCAACCAAGAAACCAGCCTTCGCATCTGTGGGCCTTCAATGGGCTTCCTTTTGGAGTTCAGCTTCTGAAGGCAGTTTGAGCCCTGGGTGTGGGATGAGGGAAGGCTTCCCGGAACTGTCAGCTCTGCAGAGAAATGGTCAGGAGAAGCCAAAAGCTGGAGGCATTAAAGAGGGGGAACATTATGGCTTCCACCACCAGTTTCTTTGGACAAGGGCCAAGAGTGTCCTGTAGGCGGGCACTTGGGAGATGCCAGGGTTTAGCACAACTACCACTGATGCCTATAGTGCTGTCTTCAGGGAACAAAAGAGGTTAAAACAATTAAGGAGTTGTTTTCTCATGGTCTCTAAGCCTAACACTGCCATTTCATTCCAGTTTTCTAAACTACATACTGGGAGGATCTGTTAGCGCCCCAACCGCTCCCGCCCCATATTTCATCAAATCCTTTATTTTATAATGAACTGAGATTAAGAAAATGATTTCACCAGGATCAAATAGCGACTTGGTGGATGAGTCGGGGCAGGCTCCTGAGCTTCTGGTTACCACTTTGCTCATTTCCTCTAGGGTCTGACTGATTGAAAATGGGGTCCTGTGACCAGCGGCATCAGTGGCACCTTGAAGCTTCTGGGTACCAGCAAGGCCCGCTGAATCAGAATCTGCTATTTTAACAAGATCCCCATGTGAGTCCTGCACACATTCGTTTGAGAACTGCTCTAAATCTATTCACCGCCCCCCGACTTCTATTAAAAAAGTTGACAATGTTTATAGAAACTCCATGCCACAAACTGGGTCAAACAAGTGGTTTTGTCTACAACTTTCATTTCAAATTACAGATACAAAGATCAGTAAGCCGAAACACAGTCAGCATTTCTGCCAGGGTACAGGAGTCACCTTCGATCTGGATGGAGGTGCTACAAACACTTTAGCTGAGGTTCTCATAGGGAACCCACTCAGTTGCTAAATCTTCAGGCTGATGAGTCAGGCGGTGGTTCGGTGCCATCTAGTCCAGTGGGTTCTGACTTAAAGACCCATCCTCCCAATGGTGATGCTCGAGCCCATGGCTGAAGCCACTCTAGCAGTCCCTCTTGTTGAACGTCTTCCTTTCATTTTCGCCGACTTTAGATTTTACCAAGTATGACGTCCTTCTCCGGGGTCTGCTTCCTTCTGAAAGCACATCTCAAGTACATGAGAGGAAGTCTCCATTCTGCCTTGGAAGGAATGGAAATTCTTGCGGGCCCTGGGAACTCACAGCAGCCAAAACTAGAGTAACACTGAGACTGTGTGCGTACATGTGCGCGCGTGTGCTAACTGTGGAATTTCAGCCAGGAATATTGTCATCATCCACGTCTGTGGTTATTTCATGTGGAAGGAGCCCTCACGGTTCAAATGGTCAGGAGCCCAGTTGTTAACTGAAGCATCACAGGTTCTTAAACCCACCAGCCACTCTGCGGGAGAAGATCTGATAGCCTGCTTCTGTAAAGGTAACAGCCTTTAGGAACTTTGTGAGCCAGCCCTTCTTTCCTATAGAGTCATTTTGAGTCCAAAGCGGTTTAACAGCAAAGGGTCTGGTTTGGGTTTCCCTGCAGACAAACATGCTACATCAACATCTTACCGTTGCACAAAGCAACTGCTTATTAATCACATGCACATCAATCAGCTCATGTGATTCCACTTATCTGAACTGCCCAGATGGGCCAGCCTAGAGAGGAAGTAAATCTAGTTACTAGGGGCTTCCAGAGGCACGAGGAAAGGACTAGAGCTTTGCGGGGGTGGGGGTGGGGGGTGGGGCGCAGTGTCCCACCTGTAGCCCTGGTTTGTGATCTGCAAGGTGGGCAGTTTGAAACCACCAGCTGCTTCTCTGGAGAAAGATGAGGCTTTCCATTCCTGCAACCTCCACAGTCCCAGAAACTCACAGTTCTGCCCTGTGCAATGGCATTGCTAAGACGTGGCAGAGAGGTTTTTTTGGGTTATTCGGAGTTCACAATGTGCTGACACTAGATTGGGGTGGCAGCTGGATATACTAACATGGATAAATGCATGATATGTGAATCGTATCACAATAAGACTTAAAAAATGGCTCAATAGTCATGAGTCCATGTTTCCTTTTAAGATGCATTAGAAGATAAAAGTGTCCACACTGCACTGCTCATTATAATTTATTTCTCGGCTGAAAGGTTCT
The DNA here is from genome assembly GCA_004026705.1 of Nesogale talazaci. Taxonomy (NCBI): domain Eukaryota; kingdom Metazoa; phylum Chordata; class Mammalia; order Afrosoricida; family Tenrecidae; genus Nesogale; species Nesogale talazaci. Next base: position 56,681 of record PVJH01014160.1, read on the forward strand.
GACAACCTTAGAACCAGAGTCTGAAGGGGGTTTATTCCCACAAACCTCCCACTTATGAAGGCATGCACAAGTGGAAAAGAGAGTCACTTGTATCAAACCACAGTCCCCACTCAATCAGAAAGGTTCCCAAGCTCAAATCAGTTCTATTCAAACATTCATCAGTGTATGTTCAGTAATTAAATACATCTGGAAAACTAAAACCAGTTCATGGTCCTGTGGTGTATTTACTAACAATCTACTGAAGGAAATCAGTATGTTTCCTTTCTGGCATGAAGGGAACTTTTTTTTTTAGCATCAAAACTCAAACCAAGGATACTGCGGACCCAGTGAAGTATGCACAAATTAACATAAATTGGCAGCTGAAGTGGAGACACAACGATTGTCTCAGACACAAAGTACTTCCTTGAGAAAGGCCCTCTGATTTGGGCATTTGCCTCATGAGAACGGCCTCTAAGTTCCACACCTATTGAAAAGTGAAGCCCTCCCCCATTCAGCCCCAGAGTTTTGTGAAGGCCATTTTGGAGATGGCCCCCATGTGGTAATTTGACGCCCAATGTCTAATGGTTCTAAGGTTTGCCAATTGCCACTGGTCTCCCTAGAATTAAAAAAAAAAAAAACCCAGCAAAAAGTTGATTTCAATAGAGTTCGTAATGCTTTTCTCTAATGCTGTGCCCTTGCGTCACTCCAATACTTTGTGTGCCACTGTTCGCCACCATCGTCACCCGCAGAGCCAGCTGCCACCAGTCTCAGATTTGGAACCTCATTTGCAACTGGGCAGTGACAACTCCCACTGGAGTATTAAGCGAACAGAACAACCTCTTCACTCCTCCATCCCCGCCCCCTAACATTTTGGTTAAAGTTTTCATGTTGGATTCAGGGACCTGATTTCCTTTCCTATTTTGATCATCTAGAAATGTGAAAAAAAAATTTTTTTTTTCACTATACAATTCTTTGAGTTTCCTTTTAAATGTGAACTAAGATGCTCTCCGGATTCTCACCATTATCCCATGATTTCCTGGGTGTCCCTCCCACACCTCCGCTGCCAGAGAGGAGGCAGGGGGTGGGGTGGGGAGGCGAGCGCTAACCGATTTTCCCTGACAAATGCTTCCCAGGGGCTCTGCCTCCATCTTTGTGGTCTTTGTGGCCTTTGTGGAGGTGGAGGCTGGAGCCTGTCTATCCCCAGAGAA
>PVJH01014161.1:0-57883 GCA_004026705.1 Nesogale talazaci
TCCCATGCTGCCTCCCACCCACTATCATGACCCCAATTCTACCACATAAATCCAGCTAGACCAGGAGATGTACAGTGAAGTTGGAAACATGGGAAACTTAGGATAGATGATCCATCAAGACTAGTAATAGGAGTGGTAATACCAGGAGGGTGGAGGGATGGAGGAATAGAAAGGGAGAACCAACTTCAGGGATCTACATATAGCCTCCTCTCTGGGGCACAGACAACAGGGAAGTGAATGTTGGGATACACTGTACAGTGTACAGGATGAAAAAAATAATTTGTAAATTACTAAGAGTTCAAGGGGAAGGGGGGGAAGAAGGGTAATATAGGGAGCTGATAATGGGGGCCTGGAGGGAGGGAGAATGTTTTGAGAGTGATGATGGCAATGGGTGTGTAAAGGTGGCCTGCATACAACTGATGTTGCTAGGGATTGTGATGGGAGTTGTATGGGCCCCCAATAAAATGATTCATTAAAAAAAGAGGGGGAGGGGAAAGGGGAGCTTTTGTTGTTGTTGTTGTTGTTGTTGTTGTTGTTGTTGTTTAAAGAGGAGCTTGTGCCAAGGGCTTAAGTGGAAAATGTTTGGAAATGTATGTGGAAACATGTGTGCAAATGTGCTTGATTCAAATGATGTACTGCATGTTGTAGTAGCTGTAAGAGCCCCCAATAAAAATTTTTTTAAAAGTTTAAACAAACAAGCAAAAGAAAAAAACAAACAGTGCAAACACAGTGAAAATAAATGCCGAGAAAAACACTAATTAAAATTCAAAGACTGTCATTGTGTAATTAATATTTTAACATTTCTTAGCTTAAAACAGGTCTGCAATATAGAGTCAGACCACTGATGCAAATAAAATGTTCAAATTTGTTCTAAAAAAAAAAAAAGAAAGAAAGAAAAGACAGACTGCCTAATTAAGAGTCTACACTAATGACCTGAGCTCACAGCAGTCGTAGGTATAGGCCTTTATCTTCAGTGAAGAGAACCTAATTCTCTGGGCACCCATGTTTCACTCTTCAAGAAGAGACCAAGTTGTCAACTGTATGACACAGGAATGCACATGGCTCTTCAAAACGGAATGAACACTCCATGCTTTCAACAAAAACAACCTAACACAGAGAGTCTGTGTCTCAGAGGGGCTGACCTTCTGTTACAAGGGTCATAGTCAATCCAGAGAAGCCAAGTCTACAAGATTTGGAAATAACTCTTGACAGCAAGCAAGCATCTGTCATGGGGCGCAACAAGTTCCAGACCCCAGGGCCTTTCTGTGGAGTGAAACTGTAGACTGGCTTTGGTGACAAGAAGAGAAGGAATCCTCAGTTCGCCGTGCACAGGACACTGCTCCGTCTCCTTGTGTGTCTGTTGGAGCGGGGACTGTCTCCCACACTGCTCTGTGGAAAGGGGTATGCACAGCAGAGAAGTCTGGAGGGAAATAATTGGGGCCGATATCAAAGAGGGTCAGAGAAGATGAAGTAGGTAAAAACCTATGGCTTTAGACCAAAAGACAGGTTAAAAATCTATGTGAAGGGAGAGGATATGAAAAAATATCAGAAGGTTTATCTTTGCCAAGGACAATATGGATAAGTTTTTAAAAATCCTTTTGGTACTTCCTAGTTTTTCTCAAGTTTTGATGTAGGAGAAAACATTGCTTTTATTTGCATTTTGGATCCACTCTTAGGATTTCTTTTTAACTTTTTGTTGTGAATTAGGTGACGATGAACAGAGCGGATCATTAGTTTTGTGCCCAAGGATCTGAGTACAACTTGTTTCAACTCATTCATTGTAATTTTCTCCATGTACCATCCCTTGACTCACTTCCTCCTGGCCTTTCCAGTCTCTACTGTTCTTTCTCTCCTAATCCTCTGAACTTTATCCCTGGGGAAATGCTGCCTTGTCATATTACATTAATCTAACTTGGGGTACATTTCCTTTCAGACTTGATGGGTAACTAAGGGCCATAATCTTGGGGGTACCACCAGTCTCTATCCACCTCCATTAAACCTGACCACTGAAAAAATGATTCTAACATCTGGACCATGTTTTTCCCCATTCTGTCTAGGACCTTCTAATGTGATCTTTTTCAAAGCAGCTGGGTGTTAGATTCAGACACTGTCTAGTTCTCCTTGTCTCCAGGACATGGACACGACACTTGCATGGCCTGTTAGTGCACTGAACAGAGAGCTTCCAAAGGGGACATAACTTTGTAATTATACTTTAGAATAGTTTAACACTTTAGAGAAAATGTATCTTGAGATCCTTGCAGGCAGGTTCTCTTAGATTCGCATACCCAACAGTCACACCATTTCCTATCAATCTGGTCCTCAAAGGCAAAAATCACACTTTAATGCATCCAAACCGCAGTTACCGATGAAGGTGGAGCCTGGAGTTTTGAAGGCTGGCCTGAGAGCTATGCCATCCCCAGAGCAGACCAACCACACCCAGACAGACCCATGGCTGCGAAGTCAATCCACACTCATGTGTTGCAGAGCAGAACTGATCCATAGACATTCTTAACTGTAATTCTTATGGAAGTTGAGTGCCAGGCCTTGTTTCTTCAGTGCTGCAGGGTATTTTTGGACTGCCAACCTTTAGGCCCATAGCAAGCTGTTTGTGCCCCCTAGAGACCTGGATCCCCCTCAGGGTCATTTTGAAATTATTAAGCACAAAGTAGCCAGGTGGGCTGCGGAGTCCGCTCCTGTTCTGGAAACCCATCACCAGGGGAACAGAAGAGGGACCTCAGTTCCAGCACGTACCTGACGATCTGTCCCCACAGATGGCACAGATGTGCTTTACCAGAGACCCGGGGCTGCTGGATGGGTAGTTCATGTTTCCGATCCCTGGGAGCCCCGGTAAAGGCTTGATGTCCTCTGAGTTGCTGATGCTGTTCACCACATTTAGCTGCGAGAGAGAAATCCAACAATCAAGCAGAGTCTGCTTAGACTCCATCCCCAAGGCCCGCAGCAAAGAAAGCATAGTGGAGGGGAAACACCAAGCAAAGCAAAACCAAACCCAGCCAGGTTCTATTTCAAGACGTGGCTTCTAAGCCCCGAGTAGCTGAAACTGGCTCTCTGGAACATGAATCTAAAGGAGGAAAAAGATGCCACGAGAGGAATGAAGTCATTTGCAGACATCAAAACCTAAACCTAAAATAACAGCCCACCTCTATTAGAGCTCCTGGCTTTTATTCTCTGGGCTCCTGCATTTTATTTCTGGTAGAAATCCGCAGTGCATTGCACACCTAGCACACTGTCAGCCATGCTTTTAAATTTTTTATTAACTACTGAGTGCCTGTTCATCAGCGCTCCGAGTGAAGCTACGGCCCCCCAGCAAAAGACTTAAAGGACTCTAAGGAAGCCCAGCCAAACTGCAAATTCATATAGTTCATCTATGCAGAATCAGAGGTGTGCCCCGCACCTGCCCCAAGGGCTTCAGCAGGTAGATAATAACGCCCACGGGACCTGACTGAGTGGTAGTGGGTTTCATGGTGGCCACACTCCTCGCATGGAGAGATGCTGCATCAAATGCCCCAGTCTTTACAGTCCCATCAAGACCAGACAGGAGAGCCCTTGATCCATTATTGCATTTGGCTGTCACTGACAGAGGATCTTCCCGTGAAGCTCCAGATTCTGAGCAGTCAGACTCTGTCTTGTTGTCCTAGTACCTGACCTGGGTCCCAGCACCTGATGGGTTTGAACAGGGAGATTTGAATGGCTGGATAAGTGAACGTGCTGCTGTCACTCTCACACCTCCCTTGAGAGATGAGGCTATCCGCTCCTATAAACCTTTATACCCTCAAGATCCCTTTTGAGGGTCGCTGTGTCAGACCCCACTTGATGGCTATAGGGTTTGACTCCTCCCTTACCCTGTGTTAGAGCCTGTGGCGGCATCGTGGTTACGAGTCAGGCAGCCAAGTACAAGTTTAGCAGTTCAAAACCACCGGTCACTCCATTGGAAAGAGACAGGACTTTCTACTACAAAAAAGAGCTACAGTTCCAGAAACACACAGTGACAGTTCTCCCCTGTCGTCTGGGGTCATGAGGACACCTCCATGACAGTCAGTTTGGTGGTCCGGGTTTGTACTCCTGATAGGATCTCTGGTAGCGGTGGTTATGTGTTGGGCAGCTCTCCACAAGGTCGGCAGTTTGAAACCACCAACCATTCTGGGGAAGAAAGATAGACCTTTCCACTCCCATACAGAACTAGTCTCAGAAACAGAAGGGGGCAGCCCTTCTCTGCTCTAGAAAGTTCCCACAAGTCAGAATCCACTCAATGGCAGGGAGTTTTACCCCACAGGAGCGCCTCACTGCCACCCCTTGCCCCCTGAGACTCTTGGGAATTGAGAAGATGCTGCTGACTGGTCTGAATCAATCAAAGAAAACAAGTAAATACAAGCCAGTCAGTCAATCAACATTTTCCGAGTCCCTGCCGTCTATGGACCCTCATTGTAGGGATGGTGAAGGGAGAAAGATAAGAAAGGACATCTCCCTGGGTGGAAGGCAGGGGGCAGGAAATGGTAACTAATTACAGTCAGTACAAAAATGAGTGGTTTACAATTAATTGTGGTGATGATTACACCACTTAAAAAATATATCCAAACCATTGAATTGTACGGTACAAGAATTATATGTCAAAAAACTGCTCAAATAAATTTTAAAAAATTGTATTTAATTAGCTCAATCTCTCATTCTTCAGAAGTATATTGTCTCATCCTGGAGTCAGTGGGCATAATAATCAAGGAGGATTTGCGAGCAAGTTCAGACAAGCGTGAGACTGAGTATGCACGTGTGGAAGGGTTTTGTGGGACTCAAAAGAACCAAGCTCATCACCACTGAATGGAAGCTGGCCCAGAGTGACGCTCCCTGCAGGACAGGGTGGAACTGCACCTGAGAGTTTCTGAGACTGACACGGGTTACGGGAGTAGATCGCCTGTCTTTTTCCTGAGGAGCAGCTGGTGGCTTCAAACTGCTGACTCTCCAGTTAACCACCTAATGTGTGACCACTCCATCAGCAGTGCACCTGTTGAGTACCAGCGACCCAAGAGCAGGTGTCCTGAGCATCTCTGAGATAGTTAAGGTTTACTGTGCCAACCTGGCCGATAAACATATGTGGAATTAATTGAAAGGTGGAGCGATAAATGGCTCGGGGAGCCTCGCCTTTCTAGTTCTTGGGTCTCTTGCTGATGATTGTACCAGGGTGCAACTGCCTTAGCCAGTCTCCACTCTTGAATCATAGTGCCTGAGGTGACAGTACTTCTCCCAGTAAACCAAATACAAACTGCCCTTCTCTATGCAAGCCCTTTGGGACAGGAGGGATGATCAATAAAATATAAAATACAACCCAACCTGAGTTAGGTTCCTTCTAAACTGACTAACTTTTCAGTCCACCCAGCAAATCTTTACTGAGCACAGGTGATGGGCAGAGGCACTGGATTGGCTATCATGAGGGGTTCAAAAGAGGAAAAAAACACCACCTTCAATGTTTTGAAAGAAAAGTCACGAGGAATTTCAAAAGTAATTTGTGTAAAGGTGAAATGCCTATGTGATGGGAGCCTTCTCTTGGGGGTCTCTCTACTCCCCTCTTGCCATCTCTGCCTTAGCCTCTTTTCTCTTTTGTCTTTTTACAAAGCGAAGACAAGATATCTGGTCTTGCATCCGATATTCTGTTTTGTTGTTATGGTGTGGATGGCAGCTGTCACTGTCTGGATTACTCCCTGAGACCGCTGGAAAAATCCCTAAGAGTCAGTGCCAATGGATCTGAGGCTGTGCCCCGGCATGGGTGCTTCTTTAAGTTCACCAGGCAATGCAAATGTCCAGCCTGGGTCAAGACTCACTGTTGCTATGGAGAGAACATCCCACTTCACTGTCAGCTAGACCCAGGTGGTATGCTCAGTCTGTCTCCTTACTGGCTACAAGTTTTCAAAGAAGTCATTAGCTCTCATGATCCTTAGAGTCCTCACAGGTAAAACAGTGTCTTATCGGGTTGCTGGGAAGTTTAGATAGGGACCCTGGCTGGTGGCATCATGGCTATGTATTGGGCTGTGATCCACAGGTTGGCAGTTTGAAACCACCAGCTGCTCAGAGAGAGACAGATGGGACTTTTTACCCCTCTAAAGAGTTGCAGAAACTCACAGGGGCGCCTCTACCTCTGGTAAGCATATTTGTACATTTGTCATCATCATTTTCAAACCATTTCTTACTACTTGAGTCCTTAGTATCGGCCCCTCAACTGAATGGCAGTGTGTGTGTTCATGTAAAATGCCCATCACAGCACCTGGGACATCTCAGGTGCTCCATGAATTGTCGCTATTCACTTTCCTACAAAATCTGGAAACTTTGTTATGTACTTTGCGTGGCTTCCTCCCCCTACCTACACCACCACCACTATCATGACCCCGATTCTACTTTACAAATTCAGCTAGACTAGAGCATGGATATAGGTACAGATAAGAGCTGGAAACACAAGTAATCCAGTTCAAATAAACCCCTCAGGACCAATAATGAGAGTTGTAGCAAAACCAGGAGGGGTAGAGGAAGGTGGGGGGGAGAAAGGGAGAACCGATCACAATGATGTACATATACAGACAACAGAAAAGTGGGTGAAGGGGGACATCTGTCAGTGTAAGACATGACAAATTAATTTCTAAATTATCAAGGGTTCATGAGGGAGGGAGGGAAAAATGAGGGGCTGATACTCAGGGCTCAAGTAGAAAGAAATGGTTTGAAAATGATGACAACAAATGTACAAATATGCTTAACATAATGGGTGGATGTATGGACTATAAGAAGAGCTGTATGAGCCCCAATAAAATGATTTTTTTAAAAACACTAAAAAAATTTTCCCCAATAAAATGATTGGAAAACGTGTATTTGAAACCATTTCTATCTCAATAGAGATCCTTCTCAAAATAGGACTAGATTTCCATCTCCTTGGTCGCAAGTGCAGAAATAAGGTCAAATACTTTCTGCCAAGTCCTCAGTTTACCACAATGCCATAATGCCAGCTTATTGTTGTTTTAAGATATGCAATGTATGTATGTGGTTAGAGATTTCAGCAAACACATGAGAGGTCAGTGCACATCCAAGGGGGCAGCTTTTCCTAAGTGATTGAAAGGAAACAGATTCACATTTAGGTCTAGCCCTGGAAGTAAAAGACTTCTGGCTAGATAACCCTGCAAAAATGGAGTCCCTGTGGTATCGTGGTTGCAGGTTCAGTTCCTCACTGAAAGATCAGCAATTCAGAACCACCATCTGCTCCAGGAGCAAAAGACTGGGCTTTCTAGTCCCATAAAGCAGGAGTCCTCTCACTATGGCCCATGGGCCACATGTGGACCCCAAGCTCATTTATCCAGCCTACCTGGTGTTTTTGCCGCTGCTGCCTGTCCTGCTTAGAAGCGGACACATCCCGGCCCGCAGAAAATTTGTTCATAGTTTTGGATGTTTTTTTTGTTTTTTTTTTTAACTATAGTCCGGTCCTCCAATGGTCTGAGGGACGGTGAACTGGCCCCCAGTTTAAAAAGTTTGAGGACCCCTGCAAGGAATTACAATCTTAGAAGCCAGCACGCCTACCCTATGGGGTTGCTGTAAGTCAGAATCACCTAGAAGATGGCAGTGATTTGTTTAACCCACCCCCTAATTGTCTCATAGATGCAAAAGGCCCAGGGAATTAATGGAAAGCTGGCCCTCGCCAACCCTTTCCTTCCACCGCCATGTCCGGCACGAGCAACCACAGCAAGCGCTGGCAGGCATCATTGCTAAGTGTTCTCTACTAGTGCTAACCTCTGAGAAAGATAAATCTGTGCCAAGGGCAGCCATTACCCCCAAATCAAGCTCAGAAGGGAGGAAGGGGCAGGAAAGAAGTCCCGGTGGGCAGGGCCGAGGGCCCCAAAGAAGGAGTCAAGAGAGTGCTGTCACATTGAAGGAAAGGCAACGGGGAATACTGTAGAAATGTTTAAAAATTGCTGAATGGAAAATGCAGTTGTTCTGAAAATTCATATCCAAATCATATTTACAAGAGAGAGAGAGAGAGAGAGAGAGAGAGAGAGAGAGAGAGAGAGAGAGAGAGAGACCAGTTTGGATGAGACACAGCTTTCTCAAAGAGAGGTCTGGACTGGGACTGAGGAGGCTGCTTCCGAAAAAGAGCAAGGTTGTGATAGGCCTGTGATGAGAAAAAAGACTTTGCACGTCCAGGACTGCGGGGAAGCTCAGGTGTCCGTGGCGGAACCACCGAAGACAAGGCGGGGAGGGGGGCTGTGGCGGAGCCCGGAGACGGCATGGCTGGCACAGCAGCGTGGGTTTAGTTGAACGAGCAGGGAGCAGCCACTGGAGTCATCGCGCAGTGTGCACCACCACTCGGGAAACCCTGCCTCCGCGGGGTGAGGGGAGAAAGGAGAGCCTTCCAAGGCCATGAGTTCCACAACACCGATGGATCTGGGCCCAAGCTGCACCTTAGCACCACCTGGTGAAGGGACAGTCCCCAAAGGGACCAACCTGGTGCCAGCATGTCCCATTTCTGGGTCCCAGACTCCTCTCTCACCTTTTCCTTTGTCTTACGCAGCACGAAAGCCTCAGTCCCTAAACTAGAAATTCTTGCTGCTCTTCATTGGCCAGAAGCCTCTGGAAGACCCCCGTCTCCTGCACACCTTGCCATCACAAGTCACCATGGTGGTAAGAGACTCTCCTCTCACCCATACCAGCTTACAGGGTGAGGTGATGAGCTCAGAAAGATGAGATCTAAGCAAACCACCAGGACACAAGCTGGTTAGCCAACTGGCTCCTAAGTACCCCCTGCCCCGACTCATGTCTTCCACTAGAAGCAAGACCTGCTCAGGCAGCACTTTAGTGCCCAGAATCACCAGGCAGCTCCAATCTGCTGCTGGGTGCAGGCTGGCTGCTGCCTAAGAACAGCATGAAAACAGGGTCTCTATTCTGTCCTCTGCAGACTTGGCTTCCTGTGTGCATCTGGGAGCTTCAGGGAACATCGGATCCTGCATTTCTGAGCAGCCATCAAATTATCCCACTGAGGGCAGGCCTGGGCTGTAGGATGTGGACACCCCAGAATGACATGCTTTTGTTATGAAGAGAAGTGAACCTGGATGCTGCAGGGGCAGAGGAGAGCCCTGAGTTCTACTCTAGCCCTTCCTCACAGTGTGACCTTGACCAGGACACCACAATTGTGGTGAGAAGAGGTCTCCGTGGCTAAAGACAAAATCCCTGGTTTTCAAACTTAGAGTATGCCTGGGGGGCCCCTGGCATTGAATCAACAGGCTTTTATGTCTCTCGCCCCTGGTTCAAACCAGATCGAGTCTGTTCCTAGCTGAGATGCATTTGAGACTTCGAAATAGACTTTCCTTTGAAGGAAAAGTTTTATAACTTAATATCTTATTAATCACCAGACTGGGTGACCTTTAATGTCTATTGCAATGCTGGCAGGATCCTTTTTTACTATGTAAGAATTCTCTATAAAACTGCAAGCAAAAAAAGCTGCAAGCAAGTTTGAAAGAAGAATTCAGTTATCAAGAGACAGCTAAGTGAAGATTCACAGTGACAGAATATAGGAGGGGATAAAAGGTTGGAAGAATTCCTAAGACTCCTAGAGCTTACTACAGAGCCTGACCAGCAGCCACGACACTTCACATCCACATACGCCCATGGCCTAGAGCACTTAGTCTTTAAGCACTAGATAATTCTTGTCCCAATTATATAGTTATGTTTTTTATAAATTGATCATTCTCCTTTAATGTTCCCAGGGCAGAGACTGAATCTTACATATTTTCTTCTCTTTCCAGCACCTAATACTGCTCCTAGAACCTTCCAGCAAGCAAGTGCACCTGAATCAATGATCACCCCAGTATATACGCTATCACCTGTGAACAGTAGTCTCACCACCACCTTACTGCCATGGGACATTGCACAGATCATGGAGTGGTGAAAGAACCCAAAGTCTCCTCAGATACTCAGAAAAGAAGACCTGTCATCGGGTCTTGGATTTGTTTACCCCCACAAGACAGAAAGCAGGAACAGACACAGAACTGGGTTAGAGCGGTTTGCAAAAGGTGACATAGTCCCTGCTTCCCCTTACGCCATTCAGATCGCTCTCTCCTCTCTTCGAGGCTGAAAATGCAGAAAGAGAGAAAAGGAAAGAAGGGGGCGGGGGGAAGTGCCCAAAACAATGGACAGATTGAGCACAGCCAGCGCCTGCTGCGCCCACCTCCAGCCCCTCCCACCTCCCCTTGGAGCCGTACATACTCACCCTGGGCCCAGGTCACGGAGAAGCACGCTTCCTGTCACAAGTCCCCCTCAGACCCACTCCCGCGCAAGAAATGCAGGAGCAGTCTTTCCAGATCATTCAGAATTCAACCCACCGTGGCTAATAGTGAGAGCTTTTTGTCCTGTACCATCTGGTGAATGGGGTGTGATTTTGCTGCTGAAATACGCTGGAGCCCGAGCCCAGGACGCTGTTGTCGGAGGCTGCTGAACGTCACCAGCACTTGGATCGCTTAATATAGCTCCCAAATGCCGAACTTGGCCCCTGCCTCTGCACACAGCCCAGTTGGCCAGGACCAAACTCTCAGCCTGACCTTTCAACGCCAATCCCTCTGTACAGACTTATGGTCCAGCAGCCGTGGCCCTGCCACGCACGCATGCACGCACGCACAGCGATGAAGGTTTGCTCACCAGATTTGGCTCAGTCAGACCTGAATGGGGTGACTGACAGCAGCCTGGGGGAGGGGGAGGGGGGAAATGCCTGACCCACCCCCCAGAGCACCCTGTTTCATTTCTTTGAGGAAATTCTTATCACAATTTTAAACTATTCTGTGAGGTTTTTCCATCTGCCTTGCCTGCTACAATGTAATGGCCATGGGAATAAAGACTGGAGTCACTGCATCCAGGGCTCATCCCGGCACTTAGGGCAGTGTGCAGTGATGCCTGCTGTGCAGCGGTTGCTGGTGGGTCCTGTAGGGTGGCCTCTGCCTCCTGGTGACCCCCATGTGTAACAGAGCACGGCGGTACCGGGCCTGTGTCGCCGTCACGGTCCCTGCTGTGTTAGAGCACATGGTACTGGCTAGGATATCACTGCACATCGTTGAGGGATTCCCTCCATTGTGCCGACGCCCCGTCTCATCAACTCTGTTGTACGTTATTGCTAGTTGCCTGCATTTCCAGTTCACAATCCCTCCACATTTCAGAGTAGAGCTGTCATGCAGGGTCTCCAAGACCATGTGGCCTTCCAGAAGCAGGTCTCCAGGGATGCTGACCCAAGTGCCTCAAGGAGAGTTCCATCTGCCAACTTTCTGTGCAGGCCTTGAGGGACTCCTCCTTTATCAATCAACTCTCAATAAATAGCTATGTTTATTTACACGGGGCTTCCCTCAGCAACCTTTGGCTTTTGTCTCAAAGATTGAGAAAGTATCTTTCTGCCTCTTGCATCGTGGATTGGTCTGAACAAGCAAACGTTCTTTTCGTCTTTGGGTCCCAGATGACCTTTATAGTCCAAGGAATTTGTGGTCCCACATTCTGCAGGTTCCACTAATGAACCCATGGAAGAGAGGGCAGAGTGACCCTTTTCTGTGCTGCCTCGTCCCCACATCAGGGCCCAGAGACATAGGACTGGGGAGGAGATCAGGCCCAATGTGTATCAGAAGAGGGATTAAAGGATGAGGTTTCAACAGTTCAAGCCATCACCTCTCCAATGCACTCTGCTGGGTTTATTAACCTATTCATTTTCCGCCCTTCATTCTGGATAAAGGGAAATCATCAGAAGTTTAATTTCAGAGTAAATCTCACAAATGTATCTTGGGCTTTCACTGTCATCCATAGCCTTCTGCAAACCAGAATCTCACACTTTAGATTTTTGGTACGATTCCCTCATTTGGCTTCAAATTATATAATTTACAATCCGTGGGTCACTGCTATTGGTGTGCTGCTTCATGTGACTTAGTGGACATCTGACTTAGAGGGCTGCTTGATTGGCATAAAGCCTTTAAGACCCCCAGGTACTATTTTATCTGATAGCCTGGCCTCATCTAATTTCTTCACCTAAGTTTTCGGTAGCACTCATATCCTCTGTGTTCCCTTCCTATGAGGGCAAATATCAAACAGGGCCATGAGAGAAGAACTATTTTTTTCTTTTTTTTATCATATGTATGAGACCAAGTGTCCCTGAGATGCTACAAGAGACTAGCAGACAGGGATAGATAAGAAACAACTTTACTTTGAGCAGGGGGAACGACACTCATTTTTCTTAACTTGGAGCTCGGATTTGGTGCAAACCCCAAATCCAGTCCTGGATCTTTGGTCAAGACCCCAGTCGGTACTCATCAAAATAGGATGTATAACATTGACTTTGCAATCTCTGTTACGTATTTAACCTTGGTGCCCCTTGAGACAACAGTCCTCATCCCCTAGGCCTGCAGCTCACGAGCCGTATGCGGCTCTTTCAGTGTGACTGCGCCGCTCTGAGGTAACACTGAAAACATCTGAAGACTATTCTTTCAGATCACAGTGATTCCACTTGTTTGGAAACACATATTTAAGGCTCTTGAGTGATCTTAAAGTTGTTAGGAGGGACACGATTGACTCTTCGGTCTGAAGAGTTTTCCAACCCTTGCCCTGGGTCAACAACTCATTCCTCCTACGTATATGCTTATGTCTAAGGCATTTCATAACTTTCCCATCTGTATGCTCCACCACCCTTACAGATAATTACAGCAAAGATGAGTGCACATATACCAATACCCTTTTGAAACACACACACACACACACACACACACACACACATATATATACACATTTGTGTGCATTCCTTCACTCTACCTCTCACACTTATTCAGCTAGCCTCACTTGTCTATCCAAGCATCTACTTGTATGTAGATAGACACTCTTGCTGATGGTGTCTAGTGGTCATCACCTTTGTTGCCTTTGACTCTTGCAAACCTCCAAATGTCTTGCCCTCTCTCCAGCTCGTCTTTCCTCACATCCCCTCTTATTGTATAGACCTATCCCTGGTCCTAAGTTAACCCTTGTCTACTCTCTTGCCTGTGGAATCCCCTTACTTCCTTCCCCTCCTACCCCTGTTGAGGATCAAAGGGTGTTTCTTTTATTGTGAAGTCTTTTCCTGACTTCTAATAGTGGTCCTATACAGCAGGTGTCCTTTTGTGATGCACTGATTTCACTCAGCATAATATCCTCCAGGAGCTGTCCATGTTATGAGGTACCTCCCAGATTCATTGTTATTCTTTAACGTTGCAGAATACCCCATTCAACACACATCTCCAAGTTTATTTTTCCATTCTTCCCATGATGGACACTTTGGTTGTTCCCATCTTCTTGCTTTTGCTTTTGTGAACAACGCTGTGATACATCCATATGTATCCATGCTTTGGCTTTTATTTCTCTGGGATATATACTATGTAGAGCAGGGGTTCTCAACCTTCCTAATGCTGCGACCCTTTCACACAGTTCCTCATGCTGTGGTGACCCCCCAACCATAAAATTATTTCCATTGCTACTTCATAACTGTCATTTTGCTGCGATTATGAATCAGGCAACCCCTGTGAAAGGGTCGTTCAACCTCCAAAGGGGTTGTGACCCACAGGTTGGGAACTGCTGATGTAGAGAGGTTACTGGGTCTTTTGTCTTTCTCTGCTCCACTCTTTGAGGAAGCTCCCTAGCACTTTTGATGGTTGGTTGTCCCTCTTCAGTTGCACCAGGAGTTTAGGAGGGTTCCTGTATCTCTGCATCCTCCCCAATATTTATTTTCTGGTGTTTACAATTTTTAACTTTGCTAATAATATTGGTGTGAGATGATATCTCATTGTTGTTTTGAATTGTCTCACTTGAATGGCTAATAATAAGCATTTCTTTAAATGGTTCCTGGCTACTTAGTGTTTCCTTTGGCAAAGTGTCTATATATTTCCCCAACACATTTCAAACTTGGATCATTTGTCTTTTTCTGGTTGAAATGTTGAAGTTTTCTATAAATTTTAGAGATCAGTTTCTTGTCTTAGATGACATTACCAATATTTTTTTCCATTCAATTGGTTCTCTTTTTACTTTTTTTGGTGAAATCTTTTGATGCATGTGTCTGATGGTTAGGAAGTTCCAGCCCTGTACTTTGTCATCTGCCCTTTGTGTGTTTTTCATTGTGTTTGATAGTATGCTCATTAGACCATGTATTAAGGCTACTAAGCTTTTCCCTATTTTTTTCATTACTATCTTTATATTTCTGGGTTTCTCATTTAGGTCTTAGGTCAGTCTTAAGTTTGATTTTCTATATGGTGTGAGTTTTGGGTACAGTGTCATTCTTCTGCATATGGATAGCCAATTTTGCTAGCACCATTTGTTAAAGAGACTATCTCTTCCTCTCCTAATGTCCTTTGATCGTCTACCAAAGATTAGCTGTTCATAGATGGGTAGATTTAATCCTAGGTTCTCAATTCTACTTCATGGTTCCATGCTCTGTCACTGTGCCAGGACCAGGCTGTTCTGACTACCATGCTGTATAGAAGATTGAGATGTGAGAGACCTTCTACTTTGTTCATCCTAGGTGCTTATCCTTTCCATATAAAGTCAGTGATTGAGTTATTCCATTTCTTTGAAGAATAATATTGTCTCTGGATTAGAATTGCATTATATCAGTAAATTGTCCTGGGTAATATTAACATTTTCACAATGTTAATTCTTCCTGTACAGGATCATAATTCATGCTTCCATTTATGTGGACTCTTTTGATTTCTTATAATAGTATTTAGCAGTTTTCTTTGAACATATCTTTTGCCTCTCTGGTTATATTCATTCCTAAGTATTCTATCTTTGGGGTGACTTATAATTTCCCCCCAATTTCCTTTCCAGAACTTCCTTTTTCAGCATAAAGAAATATAAGCAATTTTTGTGTGTTCATCTTGTACCCTTGGCACTTTACTAAATCTTCCAATAATTTTCTTGCCAAGTCTTGAGAGTTTTATATGTATAGAATAGACCCTGCAAATAGAGTTCTATTTCTTCTTGGCCAATTTGGATGCTTTTAATTTTCCTTTCTTGTCTTATAGCTCTGGCTAAGACTTTCATCACAATACTGAATACGGGTGATGATAAAGGATGTCCTTGGCTGGTTCCCATTCACAAAGGGAATGCTTTCAGTTTCTCTCCATTGAGAGTAATGTCGACTATTAGTTTTGTATATATTCCCTTTATTATCTTGGGAAATGTCCCTTTGATCCCTATTTTGTTGAATGTTTTTATCAGGAACACATGGTGGGGTTTGTCAAATACCTTTTCTGTGTTAACTCATATGATTATATACCTCTTTTCATTTGCTATATTTACATAATGGATGACATGGACTGTTTTACTAAAGTCAAATATTCTTGCATATCTGGTATAAATCCTATTTGTTCGTGATGTATTATTAAAATATATATTGTTGAATTTTATTGGCGAGGATCTTCTTGAGAATTTTTACATCTATGTTCCTGAAGGATATTTGTATATAATTTTCTTTTTTAGTGATTTCTCTGCCTAGTTTTGGCATCAAAGAGTTATCCATCTTTACCTATTTTGTAATAGTTTAAGTAGAAGTGGTGTCAGCTCTTCTTTGCATGTTTGGTTGAAGTCACTTGTGAATAAAAACTAGTTCAAAAATGGCTGACTAGGAAAAAAAATATGGGGCTCATTTACTGACTGAGGGTCTATATACTTAATGTTGAGTGTGTGTCCCAATGACAGACTTCCCACCCTTCTCGCCCCCATTTACCCACCAACAGAAATGTAATAGTTTTCTCTAAGACTGACATGTCCTGCCACTCAAAGCTCTAGACTTGGAAATCTAGGATTCACTAAACAATCTTATTAGAGAGATTATTGATCTGGGGTGACAGAAGAACAAAGTTTTGTGTCAGGAACTGATTTGTCTTGTCCCTGTCCCCCTCACCCCCGCTCACCGACGGGTATGTGACCCAGGCCATGTACTACAGACAACCATGACTTTCAACTCCTGTCCTTCTGAGGTGCACAGCATCCTTCATAGGGCACATCAGAAAGAGCTGATTTGGAACTCCCTCTAAATTACCTTAAACACATCTCTAGCAGAGTAAAAAAACTGAAATATTCCCTAGAGCTTAAGATTTAAATGTCCTTGTAAGAGAAGCAGAATATTAATAATATCTAACAGCCATGGACATGTTCTTTGGTTCAAAACTCTTGCTTTGAAGGTTTCCAATATGCGGAAACAGAAGACTACCACATAGTTACCATTTTCATACTCTCTTTGATCTTTTATAACATGCTTTAGTCAAGTAAGCATAGTTCTGTCTTTGTGAATGAGTGTTATTGAAGGTTTTGACTCTAGCCCTTAGTGTTTATGTAAATAGTGTTAGGTTTCCCAAGCTGTTAATCATCTCTAAGTAAACCAGGGACATGTATATTCAGTATAAAATATGAACAGATTTTGAGCTTATGCTGAATTGTAGCCCTAATTTAAGAATGATTAGTTCTTATGACATGGCCCTGCTCTAAAGTTGCCCTCATGAAGAGATTATTGAAGAGAGGGGCCCGATAGCAAAGTGTTGTGTATAAATCAGATTGTGCCTGCCTATCAGATAGACTAACAGATAAGCTCTAGGTTTTTAAATTTTTGAAGTACAGTTCTTTATAGTATTCTATATCATTTTTTGTGTTAGTCTGGGTAGACTAGAGAAACAAATACATAGACTTGCATATGGATATAAGGGAATAGTTTATATACAAAAGGAATGGAACATTGAGAAAGCATCCCAGTCCAGTTCAAAGTCATAAGTCTGATACTAACTTATATGCCCGATATCAGTCTATAAAGTCTCCTTCAGACTCACGAAGTCACAGGCCAGTGGGTGCAGAGTCCCAGTGCCAGCAGGGATCTCCCCAGGGCTCCTTGATTCCTGGGCTCAGGGTCCGTCAACAGCATCCAGTGGTGGCAGAAGCAACTCAGTGCTGGCAGGGCTCTTCACATGGCCTCGCCAGCTTCAGAGGTCTGATTCCATCAGGGCAAGGCCGCGTGGCTTCTCCTCTGGTTCCTTCATCTCTTCGGATGCTGCCATCTTGTCTTGTCTGTAATTCATCATCTCTGAAACTAACTCCCAACCACTGGGGAGATAGCTTATCATCTCCACCAGGGAAATATCGCGAGATTTTCCAGACATATCAGGAGAAAGCCATGCCCACACGGAGGCCTCATTGGCTACTCAATGGCTATCTCCAGATTAACAGGCTAGGCTCCACCCCTACATCTCAATCACGAAATTGACGTAAGCCCATGACCGCCACATTTTTCTTTCCCTTGGTGTGCTGTTATAACACTTATTTCATTTCTTACTTGTGTCACTTGCATCTTCTCTTCCTTTCTTTGATTTGCCAATGATTGTTCAATGTTGTTAAGTCTTCCAAAGAACCGAATTATTGTCTTGTTTATTTTTGCCTTGTGTTTCTGTTCTAGCCTTTATTATTTGTTCTCTTCCTTTGGCGGCAGGCTTCCTGTGATGCTCTTTTACTCAGGGTGTTGGCGATGTTGGGGGAACGTGTTGATTTGGGCTTTTCCTTTGGCAGCAGGCTTCCTGTGATGCTCTTTTATTCAGGGTGTTGGCGATGTTGGGGGGAAAGTGTTGATTTGGGCTTTTCCTTTTTGATGTGTGTACTTATTGTTCTCAATAGCCCACTAAGCACAACTTTTTCTGATCTCAAAGGTTTTGGTTTGTAACATTTTCATTCTTGTTTGATTCAAGGGATCTAAAGTTTAAAATTTTTATTTATTCTATTACCAGGTAGTTTTTAAGCAATTCCAATTCCCATCTACATTTTATCTTTGTTCTTCTAATTTTACAGTGTTGTGGCCTGAGAAGATGCTTTATAATATCTTGATTTTTTTAAATTTATTGAGGTTTGTTTTGTGGCCTTCCATCATGTCTCTCCTGGAGAATACTTCATGCAGACTGCAAAGGAATGTGTAATGTTCTCTAGAGAGTTCTGCATATTTCTCTGAAGTCAAATTGGTTTTGTTGTTTAGTTCTTGTGTGTCTTTGCTAATTTCTTTCTACCTGCTCTCTCCTTCCTTGAATGTGGTGTATTGATGTCTCAATCAGGTTAATTATTGGACTGACAGCTGCAAGGTCAGTGGGTCAAATACACCAGCCACTCAATGGGACAAAGATGAGCCATCCTACCCTTGTAACAGTTACAGCCTTGGAAGCCTATATAGGGTTGCCATGTTGGAACTGTAAAGGACTTGCTAGCAGTGGTTTTGGTGTGGCCTGTGGCCACAGTCGCTTTGGGGGTGGGGCTGCTTTACAAGGCACTCAAGCTCCAAGGTTTTCCTTGTTTATTTTGATGAGGCCTACTCATTTTCTTTGTGGCAAAAACTGTAATCAATCTATTAATTTCTTCTCAAATTTAAAACAGTATTCTCTTCTATCTTAATATTTACTTGACTTTATCCCCACTTGAAAGTTCTATAACTACCCTACTAACATTGTAACTGTCTTCTATACAAATTGCTATCTGCTTCCCTACTTTCTGTTTTGTGGGTTTGTTTTACTTTGGATGCTTCTATAGCTGGGTTATCTTCAAGTTGTACTGTCAGATATGTTAATCAAGGTTTGTTGATGGTTTTCTCTGCAAATAACTTCTCTTATCATTCTTTGTAAGAGTGACCAGGTTTTACAAATTCCTTTAAATTTTGTTCATCTAGAAATGTTCTCATTTCACTGTCATATTTGCTGGGCATATAACATTTGGTTTGTAAGGGGTTTTGTTTGTTTTTCAGAGTTTTATGTGTGTTGTCCCATTGCTTGCCTTCCTGCATGATTTATGTTGAGAAATGTATCGAGTCCTGTTTGTAGGTAACTTTTCGTTTTTTTTCTGAGTTGCTGTCAGAATTCTTCTTTGTCTTCAGTTTGGAAAGTTAGTTAGTAGTATGTTGTAGTGATTTTCTTTTAGAGTCTATCTTGCTTGGGTTTAGTTCAGCATATCATCTTCTCTTTTATGATCTTGGGTAATTTCCTTTCGTCAGTTTTTTGATCATTTTCTTTGGGATTTTTGTTTTCTTATTTTTCTGGAATTTTAAACATATGTAAGTAATTCTTCTTGATAGAATAACACAATTTTTAGGCTCTCTTGCCAGCACTCAGTGGGCTAGGGCTACGCACGCAGCCCAGAGATGCACTTAACAAGGGCCCTGCAGAGAAAACGCCCTCCCTCCAACCCACAGACGTGAGGAAGCCTGTGCCGTGCGGAGTGCTGGCTCTGCTCCAGGAGGTGGTAACAGAGAGGTTTTAGGATGGGAAGCGCCTACCTGAGAACTGGGTGGAGCCACCAAGTTGATTCCCGGAGGGGCTGCCAGAGCTCCTGAAGGGGGGCCCATGGCAGATGTGATGACTCTGTAAGGAGAACCCAGAGCATTGAGGGGGGTCCCCACTGCACTCAGAGTCCGTGGAGCGCTCACAGGAGTGTCCATGTAGCTGGGGTGACTGTCCATGGGCTTCCCTGCAGACAAGACGGCCGACGGGCTCATGGAGGTAGACCCACTGTGGCTGGGAGAGCCTGTAAAGAGAAGAGAATGGGGGAAGGTAATAGGAGGTCGGGACAGTCCCAGTCCCTACCCTCATCTTTGTTTAGTACCTTCCACTCTTCCTAGCTGCACACTTGTGAGTTCTAGGTGGCCACGCTCAGCTGGTAGAATGAGGGCAAGCAGGGGACAGAGAGGAGGAGCTCAGGGCCAGGTATACTCATTGAGCTTCCAGTTCTCTGGTGCCCTGGCTGAAGCCCACCTGGGCTATGTCAGACGCTCAGCCCACAAGTCCTTGGGCCAGCTCTTTTGGGAAGGAGAGTCAACATCCCCATCCGGAAAGTGGAATAAGTCGGTGAATCCCCCACCTCAAGCGCCTATTGCTTTGAGAACTGAAGCAGAGCTGAGTGGTCTGAGTGACACAATCACTCATTCTCGCTAAACCACAAACACCTTCTGAAGGTGCGTTATATGCCAGTTATCATACCCATCCCCAGGAATTCACAGGGGGTGAAAACAGAGTCCATGCCTTCGGAAGTCGCGTTTGGAAACGATGTGGAGGAAAACAGAAGCTGTCCTCAAACTTTAACTCCTTGTGTTGTTGGCAGCCTTGTACCCATTAGATTCCCATCCTGCTCATCTCTACAGTACAAGGTTTACCAGCACTCTGGAAAGAGGATTCTGGGAAAGCTAGCTATGGTTTTATGACTATGGTGGCACAGGAATTGCAGGAATTCAAGTGCAGGCTGGTCCACACAGACCTTCTCTGCCTCTAGGGGTGGAGAGCTGCAGGCACAGTGCAAGGGTTTCTGGGAGGAGGGACGCAGTGACAGCCCTTCCTGGTCATTTGGCAACACTTTTCTGAGATAAGGTGAGGTATAAGTTTCCTCCATTCAATTGTTTCATCCTTCAAGATGAAAGAGGAAGGTACCCTGCAGTTCATGAGCTCAGCATAGAAAATTCTAGGCAGGGAAATATATGTGTGTATGTATATATATGTATATATATATATATATAACTTTAGAATCTATAGAAGCAAAATAGAGAGTAGAAAGCACAATGAAGCAAGCCTACCCTAAAGCGTGGTGCTGGTTCCCTGGGGGACTGACGCACTAGAACAGATCCAAAGAACCCTTGGTGGCCCTCAGGGATCAAATGCAAGGAGATTACACGGTCAGTCAGTTCATAGCCA
Organism: Nesogale talazaci; assembly: GCA_004026705.1. Lineage (NCBI taxonomy): Eukaryota > Metazoa > Chordata > Mammalia > Afrosoricida > Tenrecidae > Nesogale > Nesogale talazaci. Next base: position 20,721 of record PVJH01014161.1, read on the forward strand.
TGGGAGCAGCTTTTAAGACATTGAACTGGGGAGATCTGTAGTAAAAGCCCTCTTTCAGAGTAGTTGGGTTTTGTTTTGTTTTTAAAGCAAAGAGGTGACTTTGAGGACTCAGCTGTGTCAGAATTGAGACCCCCATCTTTTTCCAGCATCAGTTTGCACCGTGGAGCGTGAGAAGAGACAACAGAAGAATGAACACATCTAACCTGTACTGTTGACAAAGAGTATTTCCTAGACCATAGACTGTGAAAAGGATGGATAAATCTTAGTGGGGGGGAGGGGGGAAACAACTGGAAACTTCCCTGGGTGAGAGGAAGGTGAAACTTCAGTGGCACAGGCAACATGCTCAAGCCTGCCAACAATCAGGAAGATGGCACAGGATGAGTAATGCTCGGTTCTGTTATGTACAAGGCCGGGAATTTGCCAGCCACTAACCACAGGCCCAGTGTGATGGAGAAGTCACCACTCTCAAAGGCTCGCTGTGGCTCACATCCCGTGCCAGAGGACGTGGGTGACCTGGTTAACTTCAGGGCCTATCCTGAAGCAGTTCCCTGCTCATTCAACAAACATTCCTTGAGTGCCTGTCACCAGCAGGCATGGCCCTGGACTGTGGGAAACAGAGTGAGTGGGCAGTGTCAGGTGAGGGGTCGGACGCTGCGGAACCGTTCTTAAACATAACTAGCCCACCAACTTGACGAGGACAACTACTTACTGGAGTTTCTCACAGGGCTACTGCTGCATGAGCAGCTAAGATCTACTTATGCAGAGAACAGTCACACATGCCAACCCCCCACCCCCACCCCTCCAAGAACTCCATGGCCACCGCTTCACCCTCCCTCTGATATTTGTAGTCTCAGGTTGGGGGGTAGGGGTGGGTGGGATTTCTCAGACAGATCACAAGACACCAGGTTGCATGTACTACCTCAGAGGATGGATCAGACACTCTGGGTCCATGGAGATGGGCAGAGTGGTTCCAGTGAGTGGACCAGTCATTTTGGGGGTGTCCTAGATGGGCCCCTGCAGGTCCCACAAGTCACTTAAGCTAATCCTGACAATGACCCTGCCAGCTTTTCCCAGATGATAAACCATGGGCCAAATCTCCCAGTATACTGCTTCAGTTCCTCCTCTTCCAGATCATCCTCCTCCTTCTCCTCCTTCCCCTTCTCCTTCCTCTCCCCTTCCCCTCCTCCTCTCCTTCCCCCCTCCCCTCCTCCTCTTCCTGCATTACCTCCTCCTACTCCTCTACCTTTTTCTCCTCCCCCACCTCCTCTTCCTCCACTTCCTCCTCTTCCTCCTCCTCCACCACCTGCTCATCTTACACCACCACCTCCCTCTCCTTCTTCTCTTCCTCCTCCTCCATTGTATAAGAAGTTCTTGTGCATCCTTCAAGGCCTAGCTCAGCATGTTAGGTCCCCCAGGAAGCCTGTCCTAGAGAACGGAGCCTGGATCATTTCTCTCTCTTGCTTTGCAACAACAGTCCGTATGCTTCCTTGCAGCTCAACACTCAGGATACAGTGCGGTCCTACTTGTCAACTTCCCTGCCTTCTCAATTAAACTGGGGTGGGAAGGAAGGTCCTTTTAAGGTATCCACAGGCAGCTCATGCAGCATTGGTTAAATCCGTGAGTGAACACACTGCCTGGGTGGTAAGTGGCAGAGGTTAGACTCAAACTGTCAAACCGAAGCCCACGCTCTCCCCTGTGCATGCTGACAAGGATGGAAGATTTCTACATGGAGAGCCTCCTTCACCACAAAGTACAATATGACTCAATTACACACAAAGTGACATAAAACAAAAGTTCATTTGAAGGAGAAAGGAGAAGGTCGTGCATGTCCAAGAACTCAAGCTATGAAAACCAAATGTCTTCTCAGGCGGCACTGAATGGAAAGAATAATTTTAGATATTTTGCAAGTCCTGGGAGGCTGTGACATTTAAAGAGGCTAATCTATACCTTGCGTCTCTGACTAAGATAAGATGTGACAGGTGAGTTAGGAGCCAGCCTTGGTGGGTGGAGGGCCATGAGTCCCTGTGGGACAGCAGCCTTCTTCTTCCGACAAAGTCATGGGAATGAAATCGATTTCCCCCTCCTGCTTTGCAGACCAGAGGGCTCAGCAACTCTCCTTTAAATCCTGCTTGAACTAGATCTCACGCAGACACTGCCTTTCCTGTGTGGACCTCTAGAGTCCAGTCTCATGTGCTCGGCTCGAGAGCAGGGAACAAGTGACTGCTGCCTCATCCTAAGAGCTCCCCAGAAGTGAAAGCTGAACCATTGGAAGAAAGGACAATGTGAGGTGAGCTTTCAGTAGCTAGGGAATCTTTGAAGAAAATTCTAATCGTTTTATACGTATGCATTCTTTTTTAAAAAAATCATTTTACTAGGGGCTGATAAAACTCTTATCCCAATCCAGCCACCCATCCATTGTGTCAAGCACATTTGTACATTTGTTCTGAAGGAGCTCTGGTGGTGATATGGGGTAACAACAGTTGGCCCACTAACTGCAAGGTTAGTGGATTGAACCCATTAGCTGCCCATAGGAGAAAGTTGAGGCTGTGTGCATCCAAAGATGTTTACAGCCACCGCAACCCCATGTCGGGTTGTGATAAGTCGGCATGGAGTCAATGGCTGTGGGTTTGGGTTTTCTTTTTTAACGTTTATAACAGTTAACTGGGCTCCTAGTGTCTTTTGTCAAAAAAGTATCTGTGACGGTCACCTACTCTGGTGTCAATTTGAGGATTAAGAGTGTAGGGGTGGAGTCTAGCCTATCAAATTGGAGATAGCCAATGAGACCTTTGTGTGGGCATGGCCTTCTCCTGAGAATTCTGGGAAATGTGGTAAATCCTTCTTGGTGGCAGAGACACTATCTCTCGACTCACTCCCTGGGAGACATTGCAGGTGACAAGACACATGGCAGCATGCTGATAGACCTTGAGCCCTGGAAACTGGAGGAGTCACGCGGAGACCCCAGCACTGAGATGCTTCTACCGCCACTGGATATACAAGACACTGCACCCCCTGGCCTGTGATTGTCCTGGTGTCCTTGCATGTGCTTCATAAGTCTGAAGAAGACATATGAATTGGTATCAGACATATGGATTAATATTGAATTTATGACCTTGAACTGGACTTGGCTGGGATGTTTTCTTGATGTACAATTTCTCTTATACATGAAGCTATTTCTTATACACATGGTAGTGTTTATGAATTTGTTTCTCTAGTCTACCCAGACTAATACAGTATCCTTCTAAAAAAAGTTCTGTGAAGTTTTGTTTTTAAGAGTATTTGTTTTAAGAATCGTGTATGTGCAGAGGGTATGTAAAATCGTGAAAATAATTTGCAAATGAGAGTCTCAAGTGCTTCGAAGACTCAAATGATATAATGGTTGTGAAAGTGGCTTTACATTTCAAGCACAGTTTTTTATTAACCAAAACAAAGATAATCAGAACATGCCTTGACCCTTCAGTGGTACTGAATGAGCAGGGTTCATTGTTGAGACAGAAGGAAATCATGAGTTAAGTTTTCTAAGGCTGTAAAATTAATTTTAAAAAATGAGGTTCTTTTAGCAGAGCCAACAGTGTAGAAGAGATAGGCTATTCCATAATCAGTGCTTTGTTTTTTAAAATGAAGTTCAAAAAGACAAGGTGTGTTTCACCAGCGCATTTCCCTCCTTTGTCTCTCACAACAACCCGGTGGTTCTTAGAAATCGCTTTGCTCTTAGAGGGAAACAATGGCTGTCATAAAAAAATAAAAAGAGAAAGTTTCTCAGTGGGAAATCAATCCATTCTCACCGGCAAGCCCTGAAGAATACCTGCCTGTGACATTGTTATCAGCCTCCTGCTCTCTGTCATGCCTTTTGTTCATAGGGAGCGGGAAAGTGGTGGAGTCTAAGGGTGGCAGACGTGAAAGTGCTGCTGCTAACTGAAAGGCTGGGGGTTGAGACCACCCAGAGGCATCTCGAAAGAAAGACTTGATGATCTCACTTCCCAAACATGAGCGACTGAAAACTCAATGGAGCGTTCTTCTCTGACATGAATTGGAGTCGTCTCTATGGCAGCGGATCAGTTTAGAACAGACACCACAGCCCGTACTGCAAGATGCACACTCATCTCTGGAAATCTGCGCTGAGCTGATTCCTCTTCCTTCCTGTTCGAACCTCTGGCAGAGGTGTGAACAAAGCAGAGAGTGCGCAGGTGTCCTGTCTGCCCCAGCCGGGGCAGGAGGGACAGGTCCTTGGTGAAGTGTGGTAGGCGTTTACCCCAAATTCAGCCCAGGTGGGCGTCCCACCGCTGAGTAGCATGCACCTCGTCCTGCACTGAAGTCGGGTTTTTTTGTCCTGTTCCATTTGGTCCCTTCAGCCTGATCCTGCTCTGTGGGATGGCCTTTGCCCTCCACCTCCCCCCAGCCATGCTCATTCCCTGGTCCCAAGTCTCTCCTTCCTCTTGAGCCCACGGCCCAGAGGCCTGGGACTGACACAAACTTGCTCAGCAGGGTGGTTTTATCAAAAGAACACATCCAATGGAAAGTGAATAGCGATTCTCAGGAGCTTCTCTCCTCTCTGAAAACAAACCTTCAAAATGTCCTTCGTGTGCCTTGGCCTCACTCGTCTCAGATCCAGTGTTTCATGCATATTGGAGAGAGGTGATACCTCCCTGGCATCAGCTAGAGAGACAGGCTGCTATGGTCGAGTCACGGGTCAGGATGCTGCGAGTACCCCTGGGAACCCTAACTGCTAGGTGGACCTACAGAATGCATTACATACACAGCATGAGCTCCAAAGCCGCTGTTTGCACTGTGGTCCTGCAGCTTCCCGGGCACGATGCCGTAGGAACAAGGAGTGTGCTGGAGCCAACTCACCCGGGCTGGGTTTAAAGCTCTGCTATTTACTAGCTATCCAACTTTGACCTCTCTGGACCTTACGGGATTAGAAAACTCAGTCTTTCTCGGTTCTGAACTGCTGGCCATGTAGATCGCAGCCCAACATATACCGGCTACACCCCCACAACTTGTGTTTGCACAAATATGTATCTGTGATGAACTAAACTGAGGTCAATATCCCTAGCTCGGCTGATTCAGTGAGCCCGGCACATCTCTGGTACAATGACCACACTGTCAATGGTATGAGGGGAGATACTGTGTCTGGCTCAAACGCCTTTGGAAGACATGTACGTGGAGGTCTTAGCCCAAGCCAGGCCCATTGCAGGCACTCAATTAAGGACTGCCATTGTCTCATACCAGGGAGACCATTCTAGCTATTAGCAAGCCACCAGTCAGGCATAGGGAGCCCTTTAGAGAAAGAAGAACTGCTCTTTGAGGCCTCTAAGACTGTAACTTAAAAAACAACAATATTTACAACATTTACTAGGGACTCTCGTACACCCATCCATCCATTCATCCATTGTGCCAAGCACGTTTATACATGTATCGCCATCATCATTTTCAAAACATTTTCTTTCTTCTTAAGCCTCTTGGTATCAGCTAACTCCCTCCCCCTCTCCCCCACCACTCTCCCCCAAAGACTGTAACTTTTTATGGGAGCAGAAAGCCTCGTCTTTCCCTTAAGGATCAGCTAGTAGGTTCAAACGGCTGTCCGTGCGGTTCACATTTCAAAGCCTAGGCCACGATGCCTCCCCGGTTCCTTTCACTACTTATTATAATACTGAATTTTCTGAATTGGCTAACGAACAGCCAGCGCTGTGAGGCCAGGCAGCCCCTCCGTCACCCTGGCTTCTCTGACCCCTCATGATAGGACATGCCAGCCATCCCCATCATGCAGCCTGGCAGAGCAGACGTCCTCTGAATGTGTGAGGCCCTGTTGGTTGTGAAACATTTTCACTTTCACGCCCTTGTTGTTCATCATTATGACCTCAGTGTGTGGACTATGGCAGCAACCTAGTCTATGCTTAAACAGAGGTGTCGATCAACCAGATGTTTTCCTTTTACAGTATATGGCTCTCACTGCCATCAAGCAGATTCTTAAGTGACCCCAGAGGACAGGGGAGTTTCTGAAATGGTAACTCTTTAGAGAAGTAGACAGCATCATCTTTCTTCAGAGGGGCTGCTGCTAGGTGCTAACAGCTGGCCTGGCCAGTTAGCAGCCCAAAGCGTAACCATTGCATCACTGGGGCTCTAAGGGATAGGTATAGCTCTAGGTACATGCATACCTAAGTTTCTACCGCAGAAATTGTTTGCATTATAAAAGACCTATGTCTTTCCCTGGGGTTTCTTTTTTCTAGTACTGGGGTATTATAAATAGGCAAAGTCATTGTTTCAAAACTAAATCCCACTTCATTAAAAATATTTCACTGCAGCGTGGTTCACAAGAGTCAAAACTGGCAAACAATTACATACCCATCAGCAGATGAAGGGATCACTGAGATGCAGCAATGTCTATATGATAGCCCAGGATTTGGCAATAAACGGAAATGGGGTTCTGGCATTGCTACATCACAGATGGACTTTGAAAACATTATGCTGACATAACTTAATCCACTAAAAGACAATTATTGTATGATCTCATTTAAATTACTCAGGATGGGCAAGTATAGATTATAAGGGGTTTTCGGGGAAGGAGGAAGGGGAGTGAGAAGGGGTGGTCTTTGAAGAAGGGGCACTGAGCATCTCTTAATGGAAGTAGAATAATATAGAAAAGGGCCATGGTGATGATCACACAGTATGATGAGCAGAACTGATGTCATTGAACTGTCCATGTATGAAGAGTTGAGTTGGTAAATGTTTGGTTGTGTATGTATGTATATATACATATATATAATTTTACACATTATATAATTACATATTAAATTATATATATACACATACAATTTTTTCCAGGAAGTCCATCAGAAAAAAATATATGTCTTGTTGTTTACCACAATCTTTTTCACCTGGAATCTCGGAGCAACAAATATTGTGTGTGTGTGTATGTGTGTGCGTATTGCAGATGGGGTGAGGGTGGACAGAAAGACAGAGAGAAAGACTAGATATTGAGAAGGAAGAGACTGGATTCTTAAAACTATAGACTTCCTATCAAAGTCAGGAAGTTGCTTAGCAACCATGTGCTCAGCCAATACAAGTAAAATGTCAAGCTCTCAGTTCTTCTGACTGTCCAGACAGAGTGGGGCTTGACGTCCTCACCTCTTTGCCACCGGGCCAGAGTAGAGTTCGTTGTCCCATTAGCAGCCCTTTGCAGGATGCAATGGAAGAATATGAATCATTGATGACCGCCAATGCCCGCTTCAGGACTCTCCATTTGAGGTCAAGGAGCACCAGTGAGTCCTGCCCCACTCTGTCTTCTCCCACCACCATCTCCTGTTCTCTCGACAGAGATATGGTGTGCAAGCCTAAGAGCCACCGGCTACTCAGATGCCTGGCTCGGCCTTTCTTAATTCAGGGAAACACACATTCCCTGCATGGTTCTTCTCCATCTGCAGCAGGCTGCTGTGCAACATGAATGAGGTGTTGCCGTGGGAAGGCCCCTTGACAGGCAGCAGCATCGCCTCTGCTGAGGAAGAAAAGTGACAACCACAGTAGCTACTATCCCCCGAACACCCGTGGGGGCTGCGTTAGAATTGTCTCCATCCACTCAGGAAATTTGATTCAGCCCCCACCCCTCCACCCCCATCTGTTCCTAGAGACTGTGATGCTGTAGGTCTTCCTACAGAGCTTCCAGACTGTGGCAGACTAGGAAGAAAGGCCTGGCAATCTAAAAACCAGCCAATGGAAAGCCCGAGAGATCACAACCAATCACCGGGACAGCACAGGATGCAATTGTGTTTTGTTCCACCGTGCGTGCCTGAGTCACCACATCTTGAGACCAGCTCAATAGCACGTCACAACAACAAAGATGGCTGAGCAACTGCCAGGAGCCAAACTTTGTTCTAACACTTAGCCACACCCGCCCTGTTATTCTCCCCAAGGCACATGTGCAAAAACTGAGGCATGGAGAAAATACATAAGGTGCCCCAAGGGAGCAAAGCTAGTAAGAGGGAGCTAGGGAAGAAGGCGTGATCTCTTTTACGCTCCGGAGTGCTGGATTTTAACCCCAGTCTCACCCTCCTCTGTGGTGCTGTGCAAGCTCGCAGAGCAGTGACTCTTGGTCTTCATGCTTCGCCGAGATGCCCCTGAGACCCTGGTCTCAAATACAGAATGTGTGTTTCCCTATGTGTGGGAGACGGGGAAGAAAGATCTGCCGAGGCTCTTTCTGGACTGTGACTCTTGTGCTTTCTGTAGAGAGAAAACAAGGACGCTCCTCCCTCCCTCTCCAGCAAGTCACCATCCTAACCCCAGTGTGGTTCTCTTCCCAGGGCATCCAGCACAGCCCCCTCCATCATCCTTGGGCACAATGTCCAAGGGATTTGCTACTATGTATTTCTTCACTTTCACCGTGCTCCCGGCCTTCTCAAAATCACTTCCACAGATACACTAGACCTGCACAAACCACAAAGGGGAAATACTTAATGCTCATTTTCCAGCTGCAGAGCTCCATATCATAACACACATGGGAACTGAGAGTCGAGGTCTGGGGAGCAGAAGTAGCAGGAGCGACATCTCTCCATGGTAGGCCTTCTCTGCTACCAAAGTCCTTCCTGAGCTTGCTGGAGAGCTGCTGAAGAGACCTTCCTCCAGCCCTCGTGGCCTAGGGCAGGAGTGCAAGGTGCCAAAGATCTGACCTTTGGTGGACTGGACAAGGGAGGGAGGGAGGGAAGGAGGGAGCTAGCAAGCTGACATGGTAGGAGTACTAGTGGCATAGCGGCTTCACGCTGGGCTATTAACCATAAGGGAAGCAGTCTAACCAGTGGCTCTGAGAGAGAAAAATGAGGTGCATTTGTACATTTGTTGCCACCATCATTCTCAAAGCATTTTCTTTCTACTTGAGTCCTGGGTATGAGCTTATTTTTTCCCACTCTCCCTGCCCCCTCCCTCTTGCGACGCTATGATAATTTATAGATTATTATTATTCTGTCATGTCTCACACTGTTTGACATCTCCCTTCACCCGCTGGACAGTCTTCATTGCACTGAGTCTGAGTGGATTCCGTGGACGGGAGTTTGGTTGACTTGGAGTTCACAGTGTACAAGGGAGGGGACAGCTTCTTCCTATCTTCAGAGGAGGGCGCCCTTCCCCCTCTCCCTGCCTCCCCTGCTCCCCTCACTGTTCCTTCCATCACGCCCCCACGCCTGGAAAATCTGCCATGATGGAGGGAGTGAAAAGCAGAGAAAGATTGATAATCAGCCTCATTATTACCAGCATTATATGTAATTATAGCAAAGCCTCCCTCATTTGGATCAATTGAAAGAAAAATCAGTCTAAATTTGTGACAAGTTGGCAGATTACTTTTAAATTACAATTTTATTACTTCTAAGTAACATACATGAAGAGTTTGTGTTCTAAGAACCACAAGCTAATGGTTACTAAGTGGGGACTTCAGAAAACCTGCTTTAAAACACTCTTTTGTAATTAACACCCGGTTAATATGCTAATGATGCTCCTAATATGCTTTTTAAATTACTTGAAAACAGATGTATCTTAAATAGGCTCAACATTTCTCCTACAATCTTATTTACTTTAGCACAGCTTTTTTTCTTCTTCTTAATTTTCTTCATGAATGAACAAACATAAACTAGCTCATATTGGGACCAATTTAATCACCATCCCAAGTTCATGGCGTCATAGATCGATAAGACCATGTGGTTGGTTAGAAACCACACTCAGAGCTGAAGAACCATTGTCTTTGCTTGGAGCGGAAGGAATCCCAGGGAAGCTGAGTGTCTGACTCTGAGAAATACAGAGCCATGCTTATACCACCTCCACGAACAGCCTTACATTCACAAAACTTCTTCATTGCATGCTAGTTTCTTGCTCACCAAACTGTGGCTCACCAATCAATACCCAGTCACTACTCAAAAGGTTGGAGGTTCGAATCCTGCAGTCACTCTGTGAGAGAGCAATGTGACAGTCTCCTGTAAAGGCTACAGTCTTGAAAATCATAGGGGGCAGTTCTACTGTGTCCTATAGGGATGTTATGCGTCGGACTTGATGGCAATGAATTTGGGTCTGAGACATTTTTATTATATGCTGTTTATTTCCTTGTCAATTATTGGTTCAGGCAGTCGATTAGAAAAAAAAAAGGTTCTGCTAAGTGCCTCCTGTATGCCATGCACTGTGTAAGGCCCTACAGATATAGCAGGTCCTCCTGGTGTCTACCATGGACTTCATTCAAACTTCAAACTGACTGGGTTCCTCTCTGGGCTGCTCACTGAAAGGTCTGTTGTTTGAAGCTGCGAGGAGAAAGATAAGGCTTTCCCCTCTCAGATGGAGGTACAGTCTCTGAATCCCACAGAGACAGTTTCCCCTTGTCTTAGAGGGTCACCAAGAGTCAGAATTGGTGCAATGGCAGAGAGACAGATTAGAACACTGACTTTCAGAGCCATGTACAGAGCTTACACATGCTGTACATAGTTCTAGATCCAGAATCAAAGTCTGGTCTATGTACCTTCTGGTGATGTTTCTGTCTGTTACTGATACCACCTAGTAGGTATGTCAATTTTTCCCACATACTACCAAATTACCTACTCTGCTGTCTGGACAGGTTCATGCTACCAAAATGAACTCCAAAGGACACAACAACAACATAGGACAGTTACCAGGTGCTCCCCTTACAACCAATGACTGCCTGTCCCTTTAGGCCACTCCCATAGTATACCTTGCTCGTGTCAATCTGCCAACACAAATGCCAAGGAGGGTTTGAAGTATTTACTGAGGCTTCCTACGCTCAGCCCTAGTTCCCCATGTCTTGAGCAACAACTGGTGCACACTCAGCTCTTGAGTCCACAGTCTTAACCTCAATCCCTTTCTCAGTCTTTCTGGACTTCTAATGCAGATATGTTCTTCCTAACCTCCAAAGATGGACAATCTCCTCAAGTCTACAGTTATCTTAAAATATAGTGAAATATATTCCTAGCATGTACCATAGTACTCTCTGTCAGGTAACATGATTTGTCCTTGGATTCTAAATTGCTTGGATTCATTTATCTAAACTCAGCACCCCACCACCATCACCAAATAGCGTCTAGAAATAAGTGATCCCCAAATGTCCTGGGGGCTCCTGGGCTTCTCACTAGCTTCTAAATTCCTTCCGGGTAGGTGATGGATCATTCACGTTTGGACCCCTCTCCCAACACTTGGAGAGTGGCTGGCTAGCTAGCTGACTGTGCGCTGCCTGGCTGCAGCCTTGGTCAGAGTAGATCACGCCATCCTTGCTTAGGGTCTCTATCCTTTGCTCACTTTGGGCTAAGAAAACACAGGTGCAAGGAGCTCCCTGTACCACCCCAGGTATCATAGATTCCGATGCATGGCACCCCCAGGCTAGTCAGAGTGGAACTGCACATCCGCTTTCAAGGGCTGTGATCTGTCCACCCATTTGTAACCCCCAGGGGTCCCCACTTACCACTAATGAAAAGGAGGCACAAAAGAGCTGTCATGTCACAGTAGTGAAACCCATCCATGCAGCCTTGACGAAGCATCCCGGAATATGGATGAAACTTTTTCTTTCCTGCGCCTCTGGCTCCTTGTTTTTCTTTTCTTTCTTTAAATGAAAGATCGCAAGTCTTCCCTGATGCCTTTCCATTGTTGAAGTCCGGATTCTGAAACCCCCTCGCGGGCGGGAGGCTGATCTTGGGTGTGGCAGCCCTCGTGGCCTGCCCTTCTGTGTCAGTCCCAGGATCTGACAGAAGGGAGCACGGGGCTGCAGGGAGCTCAGCCAGTTGTTGACCAGGCTGAGATGGTCTCGATTCAAGCAGCCCTGGGTCTGGGCCTGCGTCATGGCCGCCCAAAGACAAAGGCTACGGACTGGTCCCCAGGTCAGGGCTCCCGCTCTGCCTGGTTTTCTGAGCACCTGCTGGGGAGTGAGTAACACCAGCATAATTTTTGGAAATTGTCACTCTCTTGGGGGCAGGGTCTACGTCTTATTTGCTTCCCTTTCTCAGTACCTTGTTGGGCAGCTTCACACACCCTTAGGGTAGGTCAAGAACAGGCTATTGAGAGGACTGATAAGTTGTTTAAATTATTGAATACAAAAAACCCTCATCTGAAATACAACTCCCCATGCCCAATTCGCAATTTCAAAAAATAAATCAATAAACAAGATTTCTTCTTTAAGAGAAAGCGGTACACAAGATTCTCGTTGAATTTAATATCACCTGCAAATTTTCAGGGAGATGAGGAAAGGGATCTAGCTTTTAAAGCGTGTTTTTGATTTGCTAGGCAGCCTTTGGTTTCATCCACATAGTCTGGAAGGCTCACTCTTACCCTATGGGACTGGCACTTTCACCAGATTTAGGGGGTAGGGACTTTCGTAGTTCCAGGAAGCCCACATTGAAGACTACAAATGGCCGTGACTGCTGACGAGCCACGCTCACATTCCTCCTCTGGAAACTCAGTGAGCGGATCAGAACATCTTCAGACCCACTTCCCGCTCTGAGACTGGAAGCCAAGGGATCCTGCACACTAACGGGAGCGCAGTCAGAAATAGTCACCAGCCTTCTTCAGAATGACCTTGCGGGAGTGGGCCGATATGCAGGCATACAACCATGTGCGTGCCCACTCGTTTACACACACAGTGCACAGCTGCTTTCATCATGCCCCAGTCTATACAACCTTACTATCCTGACTTCAGAGTAAGGTTGGCTGACTCCTACTTTGTAGTATGAAATGAGACTCTGAGTTCTTGTTCACTTAAAGTGGGCTATGTCAGTAGAAGATTGGGAGAAAAAAAAACTGTAGTATGCACACACAATGGCACAGCGGAGCACTATGCATTGCTAGAAATGATGAGAAACCGTTAATATTTCATGACACAGTTGGACCGGGAGAATGTTACATGGAGTGAGATTGGTCTATCTCCAATGGACAAATGTTGCATGCTGTCAGTCTGGGTAGGCTAGAGGAACAAATTTCATAGACACACATATGAAAACAAGGAAAAGGTTTATATACAAGAGGAACAGGACATTGAGCCCAGTCCAGTTCAAAGTCATAAGTCCGATATTAACCCATATGCCCGAAATCAGTCTATAAAGTCTCCTTCCGACTCACGAAGTCACAGGTCAGTGGGTGCAGAATTCCAGCGCTGGCAGGGATCTCCACATGGCTCCTCGCTTCCAGGGCTCAGGGTCCCTCAACAGCAGAAGCAACTCATCGCTGGTAGATGTCTCCATGTGGCCACCCCAGCTTCAGAGGTCTGGCTCCATCAGGGCAAAGCCGTGTGGTCTCTCCGCCAGCTTCTTGGATGCTGCCATCTTGTCTTTGTCCGTGATTCATCACCTCTAAGACTTTAACTCCCAACAACTGGGGAAAGATAGCTTCTCATCTTCACCAGAGAAATATCGCGAGATTTCCCAGAAGTCTCAGGAGAAAGCCATGCCCACACAGAGGCCTCATTGGCTACTCAATGGCTATCTCCAGATGAACAGGCTAGACTCCACCCCTACATTTCAATCATAAAATTAACATAAGCACATGACTGCCACACATGTGACCACTGTTATAAGGAAAATCAAACCCAAACGCAGATTTTCAGTCCAAAGTGGGACCGCGGGGGTGGGGATGGGGGTGGGGGTGGGAGTGGTATAGCAACAGACCGGAGGGTTGGCAGGTACTGACTTGGGTTTGTCATCCACACGAGGGAGAAGAGCAATCAAGGGAGGGAGGGGAGGCTACTGTGTGTGTTCTAGATGCCACTACAGGCCGTCAATCATTAGGTCCCTGGTGGTTTGGTGGCTGGGATTTGGCACTGTCACCACCACAGCCCGGGCTTGGCTGATTCTCTCCCATACATCATACATTGGGCTCCCAACCCTGAGGTCAGCAGTTGGAAACCACCAGCTAGCTGCTCCATGGAAGGAAGACAAGGCTTTCTGCTTCCAGAAAGAGTTACGGGCTGACAAACCCACAGGGGCAGTTCTACCTTGCCCTTAAAGGGTCACAATGAGTTGAAATTTACTCGATGGCAGTGAGGTTTTTTTTGTTGTGTTCTGTTTTTCTTTTCGATCATTGGTGTCCAAGGTGTCCACTCTAGACACATTCTGAGAGGATGGTAAAACTCCAGCAGCTGGATATGCCCAGGGTAATCTTTTCACACGTGTGGTCTCGCTTGCCTTTTCCTCAGATTCCAGCTTCAACACAAAACTGCTGGTTGGAAACGGAAACCACTCAACCTAATCCTCAATTAAAAACATTTTTTTTTAGTTAATATTTTGGTGGGATCCTAAAAATAAGGTACAATGGGCTGGCTCAACCTGTAAAACACTTCTGTTTAACCTTGTTTAAGCAATTTTGGCAGCCCAGCCCTCAACTCCCGTCAGTTTAGTCATTCCCTGAATGTTCACAAAGGAAATTCATGGGACCAATCAGACCATTGCAAAGAGCACAGAGTAAAGTGAAACAGAGGAGCGTACACTCTCCTGACTCTGTTCTTCGGAGCTGACCTGGAACTGCCGACCTTTTAAATCACAGCCTAGCACGGAACCACTGGGCCTCCGGGGTCCCTGCAAGCACAGTGTGGGGACCGACGGCCTGGGCTTGACTCCTGATTCCCCTCCTTGACAGCTGGATGATCTTGAGCAGGTGAGGTCACTCACTCGCCCTCTGTCTCGATTTCCCTGTCCATAAAATGGGAGGGGGTGGTTATACCTGAGGCCATTGTACTTGACCCCTGAAGACCCTTGGAATATTAGATGATACGATGCATGTTACACTCTGATATGACACAGAAAAACCCAAAACCACTGCCATCTGCTCGATTCCGGCTCATGTGGAGTGTGTCTGGGATTGTAGACCTCTTTGGGCACCTCTTCTTTCTCCCTCTGAGTGGCCTGTGGTTTAGCAACTCCTTTGACTGGAACCCACTGCAGTATGACAGTTAGTAAGTGCCTAACAAGCATTCACCATTAATTGTTTTTGTTTGCATCACTGCCCTCTGGTGGTGGGAGTAAGAAGGCCCAGCCTTGCTCCTGGAGAGCTGCTGCTGGATTTGAACCTCCAACGCAGTGGGCCACAGTCTCGCGCACAACTACTACGCCACCGGGGCTCAGCCTCCCCATTAATTCTTGTGATGGTCATTGAGCCAGAGCTTGGGTCAATCTCATGACCAGAAGAAACTTTAAAAAGAAAATCAACTTCACTGTCATCAAGTCAATGCCATCTCATAGCGGCAGGATAGGGTATAACTGCCTGGTGAGTTTCTGAGACTTTAGCTCTTTTCTGAAGTAGAAAGTCCCATTATTCCCTTGTGCTGCGGGGGATAATTTTGAACTACTGGCCCTGTCACCAACATCCCACTGAGTATCCACCACTTGGCCACCAGGACTCCTCCATCTTGTGAGAGCCAGTCAAACCCAGGCATCTAGAAAGGAAGCTTGCCCCACTCCTGGGCCCCTCTGTCTTCTGCTTGCAGATGAGGGGGAGAAATCTCAGCCTCCACTGGGAACCCTGGCACCCCAGCCACCCACTGCTGATGGCGAATCTTCTGCAGGTGGACGTGGTGTTGTGCAGCTCCACAGTGACGGGAAGGAGGAGGTGGAGAATTTACATTACTGCTAGCACAATGTCTGACCCCAGCTGCTCTTGGGTTCTCTCTCTCTTGGTAAGACTGCAAATGTTTCAGAAAATAGTTGATACTAAATATGTTCCTTCCTAAGTCTCATAAACAGTTATTCTTCCTACAGAAACCCCAACCACTTACACTCATGGGAGGTTCCAATTAGCCACCCACACACCTGTGGCAGGCTGGGGTAGGGGAGGAGGACATGTTCCGGTGCACACACGTGCACACACACGCACCCCCCAAAGATAGAGTCCTGCATACTCTCTCCTCCCGCTTAAACACACAAGCACACTCACACACATAAATATTCCCATAAACACACACACACACACACACACACACACACACACGCCGTCCTCAGACATCCACACACATAATTCTCTCTTTCTTTCTCTCTCTCTCTCACACACACACACACACACACACACACCACACCACACACACACACACACACACACACACACACACACGCTCCCACCTCCTGCTCATCACTTAAACCCTCCTCTGAGACTGCTCATGGGCAAGCAGGGCAGTGTCTACCTCAATGGTCAGTTCTGTGCGGCAGGCAGGGTGCCTGCTCACCTGTAGCCCCGGGAGAAGCCTCCAGAGGTCACTGTAGCTCCTCCCTCACTGAAACCAAGCCCACCCCCCTCAGGTTGATTCAGAATCCCAGCAACTCCATGGGGGAGAGAACTCTTCCTGAGGGTTTGCAAGATGTGAAGTCTTTACAGGACAGGCAGCCTCGGTTCACTCTTTCAGAGAGACTGGTGGGCTTAAATCATTAACCTTGTGGTTAGCAGGCCAGGGCACCTTATTACCCGGCAGCAACTCTTAAACCCGCTTGTGCTTTCATTCCCACCAGGAGGCTGGAATCTGGATGGGGCGGGCCTCTTGGGGTGGACAGGAGTGCCGCTGCTGGGCAGAGAAAGCTCATTTCCCATAGAGCCCTGAGAGGTAGCGCAACGGACTCTGGAGGCCGCTGGCTTGGGTCGAATCCTCGGTGGTGCCGTGTTTTAGCTTTGGGATTTTAAACAAGTTAGTCTGCCTGCTGGGTGCTTCAGTTCGAGCCTCTCTTAAAGGCAAGCGTTGCTGAAGGTAATGACGCGGACGCAGAGCATGGCCACGGGGATCGGGTGAGTTCAGATCCATCAAGCGCTCGCACCGGGAGCTGGCACTTAGCAAGGGCCACCGCACGTTTACAAGCTGACTCTGGAGACGTCCTCCCACTCCCTGATCTCCTTCTCACCCCGAGGATTACCGCACAATTGGATGGGGGGATTACAGGCTTGGCTGGGCCATCTTCTTAGAGGCAGCAACTGTCTCATCCCAAGAAAACAAGTCTCTCACTGAGCAGCTGGCAAAGCCTGGACTTGGCGGAGAAAGAGGAGAGCATGTTTTTCTCTCTTCACTTCAGACTCACTGCAGGGACCCAGGGTTAAGAGGGGGCACCTGGCGGGGAGGCGGGGGGGGGGGCGGTGGAGACACTGCCACCCAGCGTTGTCACTGCCCTTTGTCCAGGTGGACGGGTTCCCTGGTTGGCTCCATGGTTTGCTATCTGCTGAGCACAACCCTAGATACACCGCCCAGGAGTGATTTCCAAAGGGTGCTGCTGGTGTCCCCTCGAGAAACAAACCAGCCAGGCTCACTGCCATCCAGCCCATGGCCACTCGCCGGGACCCGGTAGGACCGGGTAGAACTGCCCCCGTGGGTTTCTGCGACCCACGGAAAGCCTCTTATTTCTCACCAGGAGCCGCCGCTGCTTTTGAGCTGCGGACTCACGGTTAGCAGCCCAACTCATAGGCAGAGTCTCGCAGGAACTGCAGGGACCTTCTGGGGTTCCATTTGCTAAGGTCTAAAAGGAGAGGGGGTGGGGAGCTCCTACATCAAGTCATAGAGCAAGTGCACTGGAGAAAGGCTAACGTGCAGCTGCCAGTGACATGCCTGCCAGTGCTCAGGTTTCCCGGAGGCCTGCAGGTAAGCCCTCCTCCCCTGATCCCCTGGTCCTATCCAACCCCACCCACCCCTGCCCCGCCTCGCCACGCTTCGCTTCGCTTCGCCCCGCCTCCTCCACCGCTTCACATTCTCCAGCTCAGAGAAGGCAGCTTTCCGGCAGACTGGAGGTGGGACCCTTGGGCTGTGCTTCAGCCTCCTCTGAACTGTTGCAGACAAGCAGAAATGGAAGCATCCGCAGAACTAAACAAAAGCATTGGTTTCCTCTCTCGGGGATGGCCAGGGTTGGTTTCCTCTCGGGGATGGCCAGGCCTAGTAAAACCTAGGGAGCTGCTTCCCCAGCCCAGCCGACCCCTTCCCTCCTGCCCGATGCTGCGTGGCTTCCTCCCTCCTCAACTGCACCTCGGTGCTGTCCTTCCATCTACAGCTTCAGTCCTCCAGATACCAGGGCTCCACAATTGTGGAACATTAAACCAGAGTAAGTGGACTGGGCTCTATTTTCCCGGAGAGTTCATTGTTCTAGCGTGATGTCTGATTTCTCAAATAATTTACATTAATTTTTTTAAATTACTTTTAGTGCCTGAGTAGAAAGATTTGATTTTTATGAAACACCAAGTGGTGGTGGCGTGGTTACAGGTTGAGCTGAGATCCTAAAGTTCAGTTGTTCAAGACCACAAGGTGCTCAGAGGAAGAAAACCAGGACTTGGCACTCCCATAAGAAGTTACAGTCTGATGGACATTGAGTCTCTACTCAAGCACGCCCTCACTGCAAGAACACTTTGTTCTATTAACCTGGCATTGCATGATGCTCACCTTCTTGACTCGATCGCTGAAAACAAAGCGGGTGAATAAGCAAATGTGGTGAAGAAAGCTAATGGTACCCAGCTGTTAAAAGATATAGCATCTGGGGTCTTAGAGGATGGAAGATAAACAAGCGGCCTTCTAGCTGACAAGCAACCAAGCCCACATGGAGGAGGCACACCAGCCTGTGTGATCACGGGGTGTCAATCACATCAGGCATCAGGCATCAAAGAACCAAAAAAGCATATCACTGTGAACGAGGGAGAAGGTGGAATGGAGACCGAAAGCCCATCTGTAGGCAACTGGACATCCTCTTACAGAAGGGATGCAGGGAGGAGACAAGACAATTATGGTTCAGTATAACACTGATAAAACATACAACTTTCCTCTAGTTCTTTAATACTCCCCCCCACCCCACTATCATGACTCCATTTCTACCTTACAAATCTGGCTGGACCAGAAGATAAACACAGGTTTAGATGAAAGCTGGAAACATAGGGAATGTGGGACAGATAAACTTCTCAGGACCAATATTGAGAACAGCGATACTAGGAGAGGAAGGGGAAGGTGGGGGAGAAAGGAGAAACCAATCACAATGATCTACATATAATCTCCTCCCTGGGGAATGGACAACAGAAAATGGAAACATCAGACCATGCAAGACATGAAAAGAAAATTCATACATTAACAAGGGTTCCTGAGGGATGGAGGAGGGAGGAGGGAGAGACAAAAATGAGGAGCTGATACCATGGGCTCAAGTAGAAAGAAAATATTTTGAGAATGATGATGACAACACATGAACAAATGTGCTGGATGCAATGGGTGGTTGTATGCATTGTGATAAGAGTTCTATAAGCCCCCAGTAAAATTATCATTTTTTTAAGTTACAGTCTTTGAATCCCACAGGGTCTGTCCTATAAGGTGGCTATGCATCAGCGCTGACTGACTGGAGGTGAGCAGTAGCTGCTTTTCTAGATGCTGGTGATTGACTCTCAGTAATACACTTAAGATAGGATTATACATTCCATTTTAGAGATTAAACAGTAAAACAAACCAAGGCGTGGCTCAAAGAAGCTCAGTATCTTGTAAAAAAATCATGCAGCTGGCTCAGCTCAACCACTCAATTCACTTGGTCCACTTTTGACCATCTGTCTGTCTGCCTGTTCCTCCTTTTCTCTTTCCGTCAGATGCCCATTTTCAGTAGCACCACGTTAAAATTCTGGTGGTGGCAGGGCTAAATTTTGGGCAGCTAGTCATACAGTGGGTGGTTCAAATCCACTAACTGCTCCAAGAAGAAAGATGAGCCTATCTACTCTGCTCCTATAAAGATTTACAGCCTCAGAGACCCTATATAGGATCCATATGCATCAGAACTCACTCTATGGCAGTGACTTTGCACTCTATCATAAATCTGAGTCAAGGGACTCTCTGGAAAAGTTCAACCACTTGACCTGCTGCCTCCCATGTCCTTGAATGAGTCCCGCTTCTTCCACGAAGGCTCTGTTTATAAATCTATAAAACAAAGAGATCTAAGATGCACTTTAAGAACCCCTTAGAGTGCTCCCATTCCAAGATTTCAGCAGGCACCTGCTGGGGAATTTTAGACTAAATCCTCTTTGTCTAGTTTCTGGCTTTGCTCCTTCCCTAAGTTTTTCCACCCTCTGCTCTGGCTTAAAGGGGCCCTTTGGCATTCATGAAGCTACAGACGTTGGAGGGCCTGCAAATCTGGTGAGTACAAGTATGTTCCTCACGCAGGTGAACTTAGAGGGAAGGAGAGACACTGGGCTTGGTGACTAGGACAGACATGGAAGTTGAGAAGACTTGCCACACCTAAAGCCCAGCTATGAACTGAAAGCAAATGTCCAGGTCACTGCGTGGGCCACACTCTGCACTGGTGATGGCACTTCACTGGTCCAGAGAACTTAAAAGGTCATCTCTTCCAGGAATCTCCCTCCTCATGCCTCTCCTACTGCCTCGTATTAAAATGCTTTTAACACACCTGCCCTGGTCCACGGCAGGGACTCTTCATCACACACACGTGTCTTTCTAGCACTCAATGCCATGCTTGGCTTATAAACGCTACTCAGTGAATGAGCAAAGCACCTGGCCCCAAGCCTCCGGTCAGGGACCACAGGCACCTTGCTGAGTCGCCAGGCTCCACTGAATGTTCTTCCCAGCAAAGTGAGGAGCCTGGGTCCCAAGCCCGCAGATGAATTGGCAGTCTGTCCACTGAGGAAGTCACAGGGCAGCAGAGACTGCAGTTCTCAAGACCTTATAAGAATTTCTGCTTTGTCCTGCCTGCCAGCCTCCACAGGGCAAAAGCTGCCCTTTGGCTCCCAGGAACACGAGCTACATGCCACCAACTGACAAGTGAGAGGCCAGATGGTCAGCTGTTTGTGCCATTTAATCAAAGCTGGACGACTGCTTGTGCCGCTTCTGCCACTGAGTGGGGAGATCTCAGGGGCAGGCTTGGTTGGGCATGAGGGTGGTCTGAGGACCCTGTCTCTCGAACCGGAAGCTTCTCTGAAGTGGGACTGCCTGCATTGGCCACTTGTCTCTTGTTTGCCAGTCCTCCGCTCTCAACCCCAGGTCCTGCCTGGCCAGTTCCCACGCCCAGTGGGAAGGATGGCAGCACCGCTGGCGTGGGAATGGGGAGCAAGAGCAGAGGAGGAGAGGACAGGCTATGAGCGACTCAGAGGGAAGAGACCAGCAGAGGAGCCCCAGTGACAAAGTAAAGGACGGTGTTTTCCTTTCAGAAATCCAAGAACATGGAAATCTGCTTTTAATTTTTTTTTTAAATCATGTTCCTGTTACGAAGTATTCAGAGGACCTTTATAAGAACAAAACCTTTTTTGATCACAGTTTTTTTTTATTGGCGTGTCATGCCACGCTGAATAATACCTCTATCCTAGTACTTTCTCTTTAACTCCTCCACTTTGCATGCCCACTCCAGCACGTCGGGTTATAACAAAGCTCCTGGTCTATCTTTGTTTCAGATATTGTCAGCAGCATTGTCAGCCTAGCCCCATTGCCGGGCCCCCATCCTGCCCTGCACACATCCTCACCCAGGGAGCACACGCCCCTGCTGCCCCATTGCTCTCTCCCTTCGTGCGCCCAGACACGCACAAGCACTGCGTATGCACAGGAACATGTACGCTCTCCTTCTCACTCAATCCAGGCACCACGTCCCTCTCCGTCTTCCCAGACAGGCCCACGCCATGGAGCCCTGTGGAGGCACTTACCGCCAAAGCCGGTGGGAAACTTCATGAAGTGGGAATAATTTCCATACATGTTTACTCCTCAGTTCATATTTCTCTCGTGTCAGTCTTCCGAAGAGGATGGCCTCTCCCAGCTCCCCAGGCAAAGCTGGACTCGCTTCAACTTGGGCTAACAAGAGTGGTCATCGCTTCCTCGCAGCCTGGGGAGCTCAGGCTGGGCCAGCCCTCTGGGATTAGTCAAGAATCTGCCTCCAGATCTCAGAGTCCACATAGTGCGTGCGTTCGACAGGGCTGTGGCAGCAGCAGCTGGTGCCTGTCAGTAATCACGCATGCTGCTGCTGCGCTGCCACCGCCGCCGCCGCTGCTCCTCTTCCACTGCCACCGCTGCTGCTGCTGCTGGAGATCCTGTTGCTAGTTTGATTAACTCAGGGCTGGGCTGATGCTTGTGACTCTCCCAGCTCCCGGCTTGTCCCTGGAGGTCCCTACCAGTGGCACAATCTGTTATCTGAGGAGTCAATCGATAGATGACTGCCCCAGAGGAGCTCAGAGGAAAGGGGAGGAGGTGGCAGGGCAGGGAAGAGTTTCTGGGTGCCTTTTTCCTGCACTTGAACCCACAGAAATCAATGATGTTTGATTAAAATGCATTTTCTCACCCTGGTTCCTAGCTGCCCGAATGCCCTTGGTATTTGATCTGGGAAGGGGTGGGGGTGGGCACCCAGAGAGAACAGAGCCCTTTCATAAGCGTGAGATTACAGAAGCGTGAGACTCACTCCCCAGCTAGGGAACACTCAAATAGAACGGCCCTTACATGGGGGGTGGGCCTCTCCTGCTTTACTGGCTGGAAGAGCTTGTTTGCACCCTCACAATGCAGACCAAGTCAGTGTGCTTGGGAGCCAGAGCTCACTTATGTGGAAAATGAACAGGGAGGGAGGTGTTGGCTTGGTGCGGTGGTCTTTCTCTGATGCTTCACTGGAGGGACAGGTCCGCCTTTTACACCCACGTTCGAAAGGCAGCGCTGGCTTCCACAGACACAGAGACTCTTTGAGGGGAGACAATGTCCTGGTCACATAGTCTGACCACCCTGTTAACACCCATGCCTGCTATGTCACTGTTCTGATACACCACTGTTCAGCCTACTCTTGAACACCTCTGGGAATGGAGAGCTCACTCCTAACCCGCTCCAGCTCTGAGTCGATGTTGCCATGAGATCTTTTGATAAATTGAGCTGAAATCAGCCATTTTCTCCCTAAAGCTTCTACCCACTGGTGCTGACCTCCTCCCAGGAATCACATCAGAGGAGCTTGTGAAGTTCTTTCAGAGTCTGTCCCTCTGTAAGTCCCAAAACAGATCTGTTGGTCAAGAAAGCCACCACCCTTGTCGGTATCTCATAATATTTGAATATATTCACAACTGAATATTTCCCAGGAATGCATGCCAACAGATCTAACTCTCCCCATGGTGGGGTTGAGGATGTAACTCTAATCTTGCCCTGCCAGTGGGGGGGGTTAGTAGGGTGATGCGGGTGCTGTCTGTCCACCTACCAAGGGGCAGTGTCCTGAGTTGAACTCCGGGGGACTGGAGGAGGATGAGAGGATTCATGGGCAGAGAGGCAAGTCAAACTTACCTATAGAAAAAGTCAAGAGGTGATATAATAAAATCTCCAGACAGAAACAAAAGGAAAGGGGACGGAAGCAGAAGGGAAGTCAGGGTGGCAAAGGAGGAGGGGACTGATGTGAGCGCAACAGCCAGAGTTGGTCAAGACACAGGAAGAAAGGAGGAGCCTATTGTGTGAAAAACCTTGAAGTGAAAACCACCAAGGTAGCAACGAAAGTGAAGAGATTAGAACTCTTAGCCCTTACGTCTAATCCCAATCTATAAAGTCCTCTTCAAACTCAGGAAACACATGCAATGATGTTGAATGCAGGAAGATCATAGGCCAGTGGGTGGGAAGTCTTGTAGATCCAGTGGGGGTATAATTATCTCATTGCAGGCAGGGGTCACCATATGGCTTCTCCAGCTCCAGAGATCTGGCTCCATCAGTCTCTCTCCATGTGTCTTCTCCACAGGGATGTCTTGCAGGGAGTGAGAAGAGATAGAGTGTGTCTCTCACCTCCAAGTAGGAAATCCAGGAATTTCCAGAATCCCCAGGGGAAGGCCATGTCTACAGAGAAACCTCATTGGCTATACAAAGATTGACAGGCTAGACTCTTCCACTTCGTTTGTCATCCTCGAGTTGACATCAACTTATGTAACTACCACAACTACACATTGCTAAACAAAACAAAACAAAATCTCATGATATATACTTTATGCTGGGTGGAGTTTGTCAATTGCAAAGGACGAACATTGTATGAGACCACTAGTATAAGGATAAAAATCAAGACACAAAAGTGCACATGAGGTGTCGACAGGATCAGGTATCAGGCATCAGAAGACACCAAACAAACAATCATATCAATGCAAATGAGGAGGCCAAAGTCCATCTGTAGACAATAGGGCATCCCCTCACAGAAGGGCCATTAGGAAATGATGAGTGAGCCAGGGCACAGTATAGTGGCGATGAAACACGCAATATTCCTCCAGTTCAGTGGTTCTCAAACTTCCTAATGCTATGACCCTTTAAGACAGTTCCTAATGTTGTGGTGATCCCCCATAAAATTACTTTTATTGTTATTTCATAACTGTAATTTTGTTGCTATTTTGAACCAGGCGGCCTCTGTGAAAGCGTTATTCAACCCCCAAAGGGGTCACAACCCACAGATTGAGAACTGCTGCTCTAGTTCCTTAATGCTTCCTCCCCACCACTACCATGATCCCAGTCCTACTTTACTTTACTTTAGACCAGTGCATGGTGCATGTACATATAAGAGCTCTTGACAACAGAATCCAGGACAGATAAACCCCTCAGGAACTATAATGGAAGTGGTGATGCCATGAGGGCAGGGGGAAGGTGGGGAAATAAAAGGAGAATCCATCACAATGATCACATATAAACAACCCCCCCCCCAGGGAGACAACAAAAATGTGAGTGAAGGGGGACAGAGGACAGTGTTAGATATGCAAATATTAATAATTTGTAATTTATCAAGGGTTCACAAGGGTGAGAGGGTGAGGGTGGAGGAGGGAAAAAAAAGAGCTGATAGCAAGAACTCAAGCAGAAGGAAAATGTTTTGAAAATGATGAAGGCAACATATGTACAAATGCGCTTGATGTATGGATCTTGTGTATGTATGTACACAAGCTGTAAGAGCCCCCAATAAAATTATTTATCATAAAAAATGTGCACCAAAGGGAATAGATTGCAGAGGTTCCCGATGGAGGGCAGGCAAGGGTGGGCAGATGAAACATCTGACTGGAAGACTGGCAGGTGTTTGTTTGGCTGAAAGGGAAGATAGAGCTCCATTCAGAAAAGAGAGATATTAGTGGAGAGAAATGGGATACAACACTGGTATGGGGGTGAGTGTGGATCGGATAGGACGGGTGATGATTAGTGGATGCTGAGTTGATGGACTCAAATGTAAACCCCAACTGATTCCAACTTTAACAATCATTCGCAAAAACAGAAGAACCCTGGCGTGCCCAGGCTCCCTGGCTGCTTGAGTTCTTGGAGCTTCAGTAGAGGGTCTGAGAAGGGAAGCCCCAGGCAGCCTGCAGGAGAGCCATTAGCATCCTTCCATTAGCTTTGGGGCATCCCCACATGACCCCTGCTGGCTGGGCTGTTTCAGTCACTGTGAGAGCACAGGATGTTCATCCCAACTTGTGTTTCACTCTTCACGTCCATCTACCTTCTCCTACCTGTCAAGTTCTTAGCCATTGCTCGAATCCCAGTTCAGATCCTGTCACGAGGACCACACTTACCCACACACATCGCATCCTAGCCTAGTAAGGACCCATTTCATTGCCTGGGGAGTTCCAGTGACCCACAACATGTGTGTCCTCTGGTGTGCACTGTACCATAGAGCAGAACTGGTAGGCATGGTCCCTGGAGTAGATATTGTTTTCCTAGCATGATAGCTACCTTGTCAAAGACCATGATCATGTATTATATACTTTCTTTTCCCTCACATTGTGAGAACATAAGGTGGGTGTTTTATTGTAACATTTTTAAATGATGGATCAGCTTATAACATACCAAGACATCCCAGGCTACTTTCCCTGCGATACCTTCTCATCTGGTTTAATAGCCCATGAACAAGGCACAAACTTATCCTAAATTTCAAGGGATAGGAGTGTGCCTTTTCTTTTTAATCCATGGTCCCTGCCCCCCTTCACTTGGCTCCGCTGGGTCTTGTCTGGGACCATTATTGATGTAATAATGTTACCCAAACCAGCTGGTATTCCTAACGTAAGCCCTTCACAGACAACCCCGCTGACTCCAGTTACTCCAGCGTCTCTCCACCTGTCACCGAGTTCTCACTTCCATGTCAAATGAAAGACCAAATGCTCAATGTCCGTAGCTGGAATTAGCTAATTCATTCATAAGGATTCTGGGCTCACTTCTTGTCAAGGCTAATTATCTACTCCTCTTAATTGACATGTTCTGATTCTATTAGAGCCAGCAGTGCTTTTAAAATAAAAAGGGGATGACTTTTCACTCGCCCTTTTAATAGACTCAGCCAATATATTATCTTCACCATGGAAATCAAACAGTATGGTTTTATTGCTGGTCTAATTTTTTTTTTTTTTACCAAACACCATAACAAGTAATTATCCTTTGTAATAGATAAAAAAGAATTTTTTTAAACCAACACATTCATTTCACAACTGCCAATAGCCATTATCCATAAAATATAGATGGAAATATTTCTGCATTGCTACTTTGGATTAATGTCATGTGTCCTACTTTACCTACATAATGATATATTCAATTTCAGTATGCGTTTCCAAATATTAACATTAGATCTGGAAAGATTCTTTTATCCTGATTTTATTAGTGAGGAACTAGAAACCAAGGCTGTGAAATCAGGAAAAGAAAAACAATTATCATAACAGGCTGTGTTTGGGATATGGCGCCATCAATACATAGTAACATAAATTGATATAAAACTCAGACCCTTGACTCTGAAACCTAACCATTATGCCTTTTACCACATTGTAATCCTCTCTCATTAATGTTATGTTTCGTATGTGTTCTTTGTTTTGTTCTCCTTGCTGTCATCCAGTCATTCATTCATTCATCACTATGTCAACACTTACTGAGAGCTTATGATCGTCCAATGACTGGAGATAACCAAGAGAGCAAGCTGGATATAGTCCCTGACCAAGAAGCTGGGGTCAGAAAGATCTGGTCCCATTTTGGAGCAGTGGTTCTCAACCTTCCTCACTGCAACCCGCTAAGACAGTTCCTCATGTTGGGGTGAGCCCTCAACCATAAAATTATTTTTGTTGATACTGTACAACTGTAATTTTGCTACTGTTATGAATTGGGAGACCCCTGTGAAAGGGTCACTTGACCCCCAAAGGGGTAAGAACTCACAGGTTGAGAACCACTGTGTTGGAGGGAGCACCTTCCCAGAGATCCACTGGCTCACTTGTTAAGCTGTATTCTATTTGTCATGACATCCTTGGACTCTGCGCAACTGGAAACTCTCCTTTCTTAATGGGTCTCTCCTTCACATAATGATAGAATTCAGATGACTCTCTAAGGTCTAACTTCATGTGTGTCTTCATTCATGATTCCAATACACAGATAATGATTCAGAAAATTATTCTCTTCTATTCTCTGCTAAACACTACCCATGTCTCAAGGTTATTTCCCAGGGACCTTTTAAGTAGACCTGTGGTTGGCCTATGCTTTCCCTCCTTTGGGCTCCCATCGTCAGTGACTGGGAGCATTGTGTCTCTCAATATCTTCCTCCTTATGTTAGTATAATGAAAGCATCTAAAAAGGAAAAAAGAGAAAAGACTCTCTCACTAGGGGACACTAGCCATAAATCATTCATGAATATGAACTGTTGATAGTGGCATCATTGTATGTGCTGTTGTTCTATGATATAAAGATGAGGGTTCCTATGATCATAAACTTTTACAGTCTTGAAAACACACAGAGGCAGTTCTACTCTGTCCTGGTTGATTACTGTGTCATAATCAACTAGGTGGTTAGTGAGTTTGACAACCTTTATAATAGAAGCTAGAAAGCAGTAGTAACATAATGACTGAGCTAATAAAAGTTTGCTGGTGTACCGAGAGTCCTTGAAGTAAGCTCAGGGCATTGGGCATGAGGCCTCCCTATGCTCCAGAAGTTTTGAGTAATCCACATTTCAAGAGCTCCATTTTCTGGTACAACAGACTCATCAGTGGACAGTCTTATGGGTAGCATTCATGCATCACTCCTAGAAACTGAGGTCCTCCGCAACCAGAAAGGAGGTGCCTCAATCAGAAGGAGTACTTTCAATTAGCATACTCTTCAGAAGACCTAATTGCAGTACTGGTAAAGAATACTGAAAGTACCATAGACTGCTAAAAGGACAAACCACTCTCTCTTGGGAGAATTAGAGCAGAGAGCTCTTTGGAGGGAAGGGTGGTGAGACTTCATCTCACACACTTTGGGCATGTTGTCAGGAGAGATCTGTCCCTGCAGAAGGACATAACTCTTAATAAAGTAGAAGGACAGTGTGTGTGGGGGGGGGGGGAGGAGGAGCACAAAGAAGGAAGACCCTTAATTAAGGATATGGATTGACACAGTGGCTGCAACAATTGGACTCAAGCATTGAACTAATTAGGAGGATGGCACAGGACTGGGTCACGTTTTGCTCTGCTGTACATAGGGTTGCTATGGGGCGGTGTGGCGGTCATGTGCTTGTGTTAATTTTATGATGGAGATGTAGCGGTGGAGTCTAGCCTGTTCATCTGGAGATAGCCATTGAGGAGCCAAAGAGGTCTCTATGTGGACATGGCTTTCTCCTGAGGTTTCTGGGAAATCTCGCGACATTTCCCTTGTGAAGATGAGAAGCTATCTTCCCCAGTGGTTGGGAGTTAGTCTCAGAGGCGATGAGTCACGGAAAAGACAAGATGGCAGCGTCCAAGGAGCCAGCAGAGAGACCACATGGCTTTGCCCTGATGGAGCCAGACCTCTGAAGCTGGGGCAGCATGCAGTTGATGGACCCTGTGCCTTGGAAGCATGGAGCCATGTGGAGACCCCTGTCATCACCAGGACTCTGCACCCACTGACCTGTGACTTCATGAGTCAGAAGAAGACTTTATAGACTGACCTTGGGCATATGGGTTAATATCGGACTAATGACTTTGACCGGGAATTGGGCTGGGATGTTTTCTCAATGTCCTGTTCCTCTTATATATAAACCTTTTCTTATATCCATATGTGTGTCTGTGAAATTTGTTCCTCTAGTCTACCCGGACCAACACAGGTGGAATGGAAGCAATGACACACAACAACAACAACAACAACAACAACAACAACTGTCTTTACAAATGGAGTGCCTAGGTGACATCTCTCAGATGTCAATGAGAAGGTTGGAGGTCAGGTACATCTGAAGAAAGACCTGATGTCTATTTTAGGAAAAATCAGCACCATGGAGAAACATTCTATCTGACACACATGGGGTTGCCATAGTTGGAATCTACTTGACAGAAGCAGGATTAGTTACTGGACTCATCAAAAGCCAGTCCATTTACATAATACCCTGTTCTAAACTGCAAATGAATCTCATGGTTTAGCAGCAACTATGTATGTGTAAAGGCCCATCACTCCACTTACTGGTTAGATCACCTGTCTGAGTTAGTTAGGTTTGGCTTGAAACAGTGGGTAGAAGTTTGTCTTCACAATGGACTCACCTAAGATGCTTAAAATTTTGCTGAAGTCTACATTAACCTCCAGAGAATGTAGAATGTATCTAGGTTTGAGGTCCAGGTTGTAGAATTATTAAAAAGAACCTTGGTGATTCAAATACACAGACAATTTTGGAAACCATTGATTTACAAGATGAGAGTCTTATTCCTCTACAAAGAATCTAAAAAAGCTATATCAGCAGAAAATGAAAAAGCGTTTCCCTGGATAACTCCAAGATCAACTAGCTACACATTGGGAGTTATAAACCCCAAAAGACCTTGCTTAGTAACATGATGGCTAGCATCCTTTACTTCAAGGACTTAGCATCTACTAACTTGAGATTTCCCTTTGCTGTGTCTCCATGAGGTACACTCCAAGCCCATCCTCTCTGCTATCAAAATGTTACTCATTAGAGATCCTGCTTAAAGATTTTTTCCTATGTCAAGTTTTTTCTTATAGCTAACACTTCTACTGCTCCCCTAAAAAATTAAAATATTAATTGTAGCACTAGATTAATTCTCCTTTGTATCATCACTAACAGCTAAATTAGATATTTCTCGAGTACAGAGACAGTTTCTTAATCATCTTTACAATATCAAAGCATCTAGAACTTTACTTTGTACTCAAGGAGTGTCCAACAAGTGTTTGTCAAATTGATGAAGCTGTCTTTCATTTCTCTAGTCAGCCTATTCAGCCGAGGCAAGCTGCTGAGATTATAATGATGAGCAAGGCAGACTTTATCCCTGTCCTCATGGAGCTGTAAACTAGGGATTTAAGGGGAACTTCCTCTACCATTAGCCCCAAATTAAACAATGTCATGAAATTGTCAAGGTAGAAGGAATACTTGCACAGACACTTCCATCTCTTGGCTTCCAGCCAAATGTGTTTTTCACATCATGAAGCTGTTCATAAAACTCTGCCTGTTGCAATCAACTCAACCGCAGCTGCAAAGCATGTGGGAGCTCTCAGGATACACAACAACTGCGATCACGTTGAGAGAAGAATTGGGCTGAGACCAGGGGGAAAACATCTGGTTCCCTCCAGGGGGGACCAGCCATGCAAATATGGGACACGCTGATTCAGACTGGGTCCAGATCCATGGAACTTCATTCAAAGAGGTGGGTGTCAGCATTGCACTATTCCCATGCAGCAAAGCATATTCAAATTCCTGAAAGGATGAAAGAAAAGCTATCTACCATGGAACTCAGGTCCTAAGAGCAAGCCATTTGTCACAGGGATTCAGATAGATAGATGATAGATAGATAGATGATAGATAGATAGATAGATAGATAGATAGATAGATAGATAGACAGACAGACAGACAGATAGATAGATAGATAGATAGATAGATAGACAGATATATTGGTGACCCACTGTGTGCTGACTACTCAGTGCATGTATTCAGGTGATAATTTGGCAGCTGCAACCCAATCGCCCACAGGCAAGCCATCTATTTTCAGATCCCCCTTACTCTTGGGGAAGCAACTCTAAATATACTGCCTAGTGGCTGCAGGAAGTAGATTATCTTTGCTGGCAGCTGAGCAGGGTGTGACCAGGACGTCACAGACCTCACATAAAGGAAGGTGCATGTTATATTTGTCTGGTTTTTATCTATGAGGTCCTGAGGTCAGGTTTTGTCTGGTAGTAAAAGTCACTGCACAAGATCTTCCAAAGATCCACAGGGCAGAAGATAGATAAGGCCCCAAAGGGTGGCTTGGGCAAAACTGACCTCAAACTGTTTGGGGCCTTTATGTTGTCAGAAAGTCTGACCACAGCCATTGTCATCAAATCTGCTATGTATCTAACACCTGACAGTCCACAACATGCTGTAACGCTCCCTGGCAAATGGGTAGGAAGTATTGTTCAAAGAAGAATTCAAGGGGATAGGAAGCTGCTATCCCCCTCTGTCAGTGAATCCATTTCCCCAGCCCATCCTCCAGGACAGTAAACCAATAGCTACAGAGGAATTAAAAAAACATGTCCCCAACACATTTTTTTCCCAACATCTGAGTAACATTTTTCAGCAGCAAAAATGAAAATCAATAATTATAGGTCAACCAATAGTTGAATTGGTGGTGGTGGGGTGTGGGGAGTAGGGCAGCTCTCCCTAAGAGCCCTGGTGGTGTAATGGGTTCTGTATTGACCTGCTACCCACAAGGCCAGCAGTTGAGCACCACCAGCCAAAGATGATGCATTCTGCTTCCATAAAGAGATGCGTTCAAGGGAACCCCTAAGAGCAGTTCCACCCTGCTCTTCCTGCGGGGTCATTAATCACCTCAGTGACTATGAAGTCTGGTTGGGTTTGAGGAGAGCTCTCAAAGTCAGACTCTTTAGTGATATCAGTATCTTTAGAGGATTGTATTGACCTGAAAAGAGGGAACAAGCACTGTGTGGCAGGTATCAACCCCAGGACAATTGGAAAAAATCAGTGGAATCATGGGAAGGAGAGACATCTGAGATGGGAAGGCTTCAGGCACCTTCTGCATCGGACCCTCCCAGGAGGCTTGTTACACACGCAGAGTTCTAGGCCCTACTCCAACTCTATGAATCAGCATCTTTGGGGTTAGTTAGAACCAGCATCTGCATAAGCCACAGTTGGTTCTTCTAAGCAGAGATTTGAGGATTTGAAAGGCACAGCCTTAGAGAATAGTATCTGAACAGGGATGTTGACTGACTCATTGTGGTCACCCCATAAAGCCAGCATTCACACATCTCACTAGCTAACTGAATTCCAAAAGTCACAGCTATTAAGGAGGAGAATCAAGATTACCAAGCAATTCTTTTGACTCTTACGCCTAGCCTCTTTAAACTGCACTTCCTTTTACCAGGAGATACAGGGTATGAACTGTCCAACCCTTGGTACCCAGCCAACAGGAAAACAAGACATCGGTCAAAAGGGGGTCCTGGAAAATAGATTGGGTGGTGGAGAAGTTCAAGTGTTTTGGTAAAGACCTGAAGACACCAATCTTGGAAAGACTTGGTTGGAAGAAAGTGGCCTTAAAGAGAAGAACTAAATCGAAGCACTTGGTGGGCCAGGTGAAGAGGTCTAGACCAGCGAGACCAGTCCCAGAAAAGGTCTAAAGACAGACCTAGAGGATCTGGGGTTGGCATTAGGACAGTGGGGAGGGAGGAGATCTGAAAAGAACTCCCAGGCAAAGTCATTAAGAGGAAAGTGTTTCTGGCTGGCTGTGACTTTCCTTGTGAGCAGCTGCGCAGGATCTTATGCTGTTTCTGAAATTGCCCAAACATTGGTGGCTCTCATGGTGAAATTTCAGACATAGCAACAAATGCAGAGTGATATCTGGGCAGAGATATTTAGAGAATGAAAACTTTTCCTACCAAATGAAAGCCGAGGGATGAGGTTGGTGTGGTCTCTCCCATCCCAAAGGCCTCTTGGTCCTGCACTGATGCTTTGCAGTTTCCACCAGCCAAGACTCGAGCAGAGACAGAGGTGGCCAGGGTGACAAGACACACCTTCCCCTTGTTACCCTGTCAGAGGACATGAACTCACCAAAAGCAAAAAGAAGATAAAATGCCATTGGAAGCCAACAAGATGTTCTTGAATTCCCATTTTCCTCACTGTTTGAGGACAGTGATATCTCCTTGCCAGACTTTTATGGGATCAATCAGGCCCTGTAAATAAGAACAAAGCAGAATGGTTAGAAATAAATATTAATCATCCTTTTCCCTTAGGAGGAGCCTTGATGGCACTGTCAGGTACACATTGGGTGATTTCAAACCATAGGTAAGTGGTTCGAACCCACCGGCCAGTCTGAGGGAGGAAAGACAAGGCTCTCTGCTCCTCTAAAGAGACCTGTAGGTGCCTGTATCAACTCAATGGCAGTGGATTTGACTTTGGGTTTCCATCGGTGGGTCGGCAAAGAGGACTCTTGTAAAGCTTCTATTTAGTGATGAGGTGCTGGCAGCAAAGGCCAGACCAGGAAGGCGTAGTGCATGCAGTAGCCTCTGCACCCTCCGTCCCTCCCACACCTCCTGCTCTCATCCATCAAGCTCATGTCGGACAGATTAATTCTCCTAATGCACAGCTCGGATGTGGAGCCTCAGGCAAAACACTTTTAACAGCTCCACAGGCTCACAAAGTGTGTTAGTCCGGGTAGACTAGAGAAACAAATTCATAGACATGCTTATGGATATAAGGGTAAGGTTTATATACAAGAGGAATGGAACATTGAGAAAGCATCCCAACCCAGTCCAGTCCAAAGTCATAAGTCTGATATTAGCCCATATGCCCGATTCCAGTCTACAAAGTCTCCTTCCGACTCACAAAGACACAGGCCAGTAGGTGCAGAATCCTGGAGCCGGCAGAGGTCTCCCCATGGCTCCTTGCTTCCAGGGCTCATGGCCCATCAACAGCATCCAGTGGTGGTAGAAGCAACTCCAGCTTCAAAGGTCTGGTTCCATCAGGGTAAAGCCATGTGTCTTCTCCTCCAGCTCCTGGGATGCTGCCATTTTGTCTTGTCTGTAGTTCGTTGTCTCAGAGACTGACTCCCAACAACAGGCGGGAGGGGGGGCGGTGACTTCTCATCTCCACCAAGGAAATACCGCAATATTTCCCAGAAGTCTCAGAAGAAAGTCATGCCTCTTTGGGAGGCCTCATTGGCTACTCAATGGCTATCTCCAGATTAACAGGCTAGACCCCACTCCTACATCTCAATCATGAAATTAACATAAGCACATGACCTCCACAAAGTGTTTCTACACAAGGCCAGGCTTAGCCCACTTCTCCAAGCTCAGGATATTCCAATCTCCTGAATGTAGCAGCTCCTGAAATGTACCTTGCACAATCATCCCTCACTCCCTGTGATTTTCTTCCAACTGCTTATTCTCTGGAAACAACACCTTCCCTACCCCTCATCCCCACTAGCTGAAGCCCAGGGCATCCTTCTCCAAGTAGTCGGAACACAAGCTCTCCTTGGACCTCCTCACCGCTCTGTAGCTCTACCTCGGTTCTCAGATAGTATCTATCTGTCTATCTGTGTCTGTGGGTCTGTCTCCCTCCTCCCAATGATCACCCAAGCATTGTGTGACTCCCTGCCTCTGATCTATAGAGAGCTGAGCCCTAGGGTCTGGGTTTTCAACACATGAAACACAAAAGCCCAACCTTCATGTCCCTTGTTTCCAGCTTGTTTAATGTGGATTAAACAAAGAGTTTGGTTCAGTGGTGATGAGGATGGAGCTCAGTGTCCTTCTAGGCTGAGGAATGGGTCACCCTACTTTGTTATTACTTCATGACGGTCATTTTGCTACTCTTATCATTGTAATGTAAATATCTGATATGCAGGATATATTTTCATGGCTACAAATGAATACCACTAAAGCACTGTGATGAATAAAAAAGACAACATATATAATTATATATTGTGAAATATTGACAAAAATTCTAATGACAAGTGAAATTTTGTCTGGAAGCATGGTATAACATAGGTAACAGCCTCCATGCCTGGTACTCATATGTGGGTGTAACTGTATGTGGGCAGATCTGCCTGGAGATGGGTAAAAGAGTGTTGTCTTGGTTCCTAAGATCACTGGAAATAATGTGCTCTTCAATGGTCTTAGACAACTCCTGTGTGTCGGGCAGGGTTCTCTTAGAGAAATAACACCAGGACAATAGTAATTCTCTTTATATATTTATAGAGAGAGAAGGGTATATAAGATAAGAAAGAGGCTGAGCCCCAGTGGCGTAGTGGTTGTGCGTGGGACTGTGACCCACTGGGATGGAGGTACAATTCCAACTCCAGGGAGCAAAGGCTGGGCCTCCTACTCCCACCACCTGAGAGCAATGATGCCCAAAACAAACAAACAAACAAAATCTTTGGGCTGAGCCCCAGTGGCGTAGTGGTTGGGCACGGGACTGTGGCCCACTGGGACGGAGGTTCAATTCTAGCAGTGGGGCTGGGACTCCTACTCCCAACACCAGTGAGCAGTGATGCCCCCCCCCAAAAAAAAAAAAAAGATAAGAAAGAAACCATTAACTATCTATAAAGCAGTATAAATTGCTCGGTGCAACTCACTTGCATGAGACAGCTAGAAGACTGGCAGTCCTTCACGTCTAGAGTGCCGCTGAGTAGTCCTGTGTAGAGCAATTCAGACTATCTGGTCACAGGCAGCAAACAGCAGAGCAGGTTGTCAACAGTCAGCCAGATGACAGAGTCCAACAGTCCCCAGCTCAAGAGATGGATATCCCAGGAGCGTGGCGAAGCAGGGCTTGAAGGATCCTCAACTCACAGCTCCACAGTCCCCGATTAACTGTCCCACGGGTAGTGTTGCTTGGAGCTCGAGGCATAGGGCGAACAAAGCAGCTGTCTGGTCCAAAGATCCAAAAGCAAGGGAGAGGGCGGGACTCGCTGAGCCCTTCCTATCTCTGCCCTTCAATTCATCCCATGAGTTCATTGGCTGTGCTGTCACAACAGACTCACCAATCTTCTGTGGCCATGTTGGCATAACAAACCTACCCATCACAATCCACCCCTTGCCAACATGGCACCAATTCTTTACCCATATAAAATTTCCAGACATCAATGAAATCAAGCTTATACTTAACATCAAACATCTATCATACTTGTAAATGAGAACACACTGAGTCCAATCTTCTGTGGCCATGTTGGCATAACAAACCTACCCATCACACCCTGTGAAAGGATTGTTCAACCTCCAAAGGGGTCATGACCCACAGCTTGAGAAGTGCTTCCTTAGAACCATCCACGATAAAAGACTGAAAGGGCGGCACTTGCCCAGAGATAAAGCTCAAGTGGCAGAAAGGGATAGCACTAAAGAAGAATGGAAAAACTTCCACTGAGTCGATGCAGGCTCAGCGTGACTCGCCTGTCCTGGGGAGAACTGTCCTGGTGAGCTTCTGAGACTGTTTCTGGACACTGGAGTAGAAAGTCCCACCCTTCACCCATGGAGAGGGCTGCTGGTTTCAAACTGCCGACTATGCAATTAGCAGCCAACGGACGCATGGAGAGAGAAAACACAGGAAAGAAATGGGAAGAGGGCTAGAAATGGGTGCGGATGACAACAAAAGGGAAGGCTGTCAAAAGGAAAACCCATTTGCTCACAAACTTTTACCCAAGCTGCAAGAAAGAATAAAAACAAACGTCATGACTGAACAATGGGAGTTTGCTGCACTTTAGCATGGATTACTGATGTGCATCTGTACATCAGAAGTACAGCTATGCATAATAAATGCTCTCCATCCTTCCCTGCCTTAAGGCAATGAATTTCAGACCCAGAATGTGGCTCATACGGGATTCCTTTGTGTAGTACACCTCACACAACAGTAGAAGATTAAAATGAAGAAAAAGCTGTTGAATCGCTTCCTTGATTGGGCAAGCAATTTAAGGCCACTGGTGTGTCGATGACATCACATTTGAGTCAAAAATGCTTTTAGTTCAATAACCAATAGAATCTATTGGTAGATCAATACATAATAGCTGAATTTTGCATGAATCGTGCTAAAAGACACAGAACTACCCATCTTCCTACCTTTTGTCTATGGCAGGAGATGCTGTAGCAGAGAGAGTGGGCGTCTGGCTTTAGCCCTTGAGTGTCTGTAGGGCCTCCAAGAAGGCCCAGTTCTCGGAACATTAGTTTCCACCGTGCCCTTTGTCTTTCAAAATGTACACAGAGTTACTAGTTCACAGGGGTGTTGTGAGGATTGAAGGGGGGAGGATGTGTTTGAAAGCCTTTTGTGAAAAGTGCAGTGAGATAATATGAATAATTACTCTGAGTGCACGCTGAAAA
The DNA here is from genome assembly GCA_004026705.1 of Nesogale talazaci. NCBI lineage: Eukaryota > Metazoa > Chordata > Mammalia > Afrosoricida > Tenrecidae > Nesogale > Nesogale talazaci. Next base: position 57,835 of record PVJH01014161.1, read on the forward strand.
GGCAAGGTGACAGCAGAGTGAAATATGGGTGTAAGAGCATCCATTCTCC